>PVKS010012789.1:0-52711 GCA_004027875.1 Aplodontia rufa
TGAGGCGTGGGCGGGGATTCGGGTGGAGCATTTGGGGGGCGGGACCGGGGCGTGGGCGTGGCTCGTGGGCGGGGATCCCAAGGAGCGAAGCAATCCCAGGGAGTGGGCGGGGCCTCATAAAGCCGTGCGCCTGCCCAGCTCAGTTGTGCTGTCCGCGCGGAGCATGGCCCCGGGGCCGCCAGCTGCCCGGGATATCCTCCTGCTGCTGCCGCTCGTGCCGCTACCGCAGGTGGGTTGGGCCACGCGTGAGACTCGGGCACTCGGGGCGGGTCTGCGCTCGGCCCCGGCCCGCCTGGGCTCACCCATGTCCCCGCAGGTGACGCTGGGCACCGCGGACCGCAGCTGCGACCCCTCGGACCAGTAAGTCGGGGTGGGGATCAGGGAAGCGGGGCCTGTCCCGCGCCGCGGGGAGGTTTGGGCCGTGAGGTCGGCCGGGCCGGTGCCCCACCCGCTCCAGGTGCTGCCGTCCCTGCAGGTGCCCTTCCCAGGTCCGCTGGAGCAGCCTGTGGCACGTGGGGTAAGTGAGGCCACTGCGTGGACCCGCTGGTCCACCGGTTCACCTTGCAGGGGAGACCCTCTTGAACTCACCAGATCCCACACCTGCTGGTGCTGACAGCAAGGGTCTGGGGCCCCTGGCAGCCTCAGAGCAAAACTGGACACAGTCACCAGAAGGCACAAGGATTGTGCAGTCGACTGGGGACAGTGTGTCCTGGGAGTGAGCCCAAGGCTACCCCTGGCCAGCCCTGAGGGACAGCCAGGGCAGGCCCAGCAACAGGAGGCCAAAGCAGGCAGGTCCCTTCAACCAGGCTTTGGCCAGGGAGGGGTCTGGCATGGAAATATATTCTCTGGTTTTCTTTTTGCCTGTCTGTGCTCCTGTCTTGGGTGGTTGGGCCATGACTGGCCCAGGGTCAGTCGGGTGGTAGGGCTTGCTCCTCTTTGCCAGGCTCATCCTACTTGCTGTCTTGCTGCTGCTGCTGTGTGGAGTTACGGCCAGCTGTGTCCGATTCTGCTGCCTACGGAAGCAGGTGCACACGCAGACACACCTGACGCCAGTATGGCAGCCCTGCGACCTCACAGTTGTCCCTGTGGACAGTGACAGCCCTGTGCATAGCACTGTGACCTGTGAGTGCCTGGTGGCCCATGTACTGGCAAGGGGGAGGGTCATTGAGGGGTGAATGAATGCTGATTCCACTTTCATAAACCCATTCTGGTTCCCTGCAGCCTACAGCTCCGTGCAGTACCCACCGGGCATGCAGCTGCCCCTGTCCTTTGGGGAGCTGGACTCTGACTCCATGGCCCCTCCTGCCTACAGCCTGTATGCACCGGAGCTACCACCCTCCTATGATGAGGCCGTCAAGATGGCAAAACCCAGAGAGGAAGAGCTGGCTGCCTCCCAGAAACCCAGTCCTCTCCCTGGGACCTCAGGCCTAGAGACCACTCCAGGGTTTCAGGAGCCAAGCCCCAATGTTCAACAGCCTGGCTGTAGCCCTGGTGCCCCTTGAAGCAGGCAGGAGAGCTCTCCTAGAGCCAGAGCACTTGCAGTCCTGGCTCCTGGAGCCAAGGACCCCCAGCCTGCCCATCATCCTTTCCCTGGGGAAGGTCAGCCATCCAGCACATTGCTGCAGCCCGGCCTCGTTGCTATGTAACGCTGGCCAGCCAGCCAACCCTGTGTTGGCCACCCCTAAAAGCAGGCTGATGCTCTCAGTCCCAGCCCCTGGCAGGGCCCCATCAGGCCCTCAGCCGGGAGGAGGCCCTGTGAGTCTGAGCCTTGAGAACTCAAGGCCGGGTATGGCATCCAGCTTTTTTGGAGAGAGAATAAAATTTATGTCCAAGTGGTCTCCACCTATATGGGAAGGGCTCTGGGTAGGCCCAGATAGCTACCCCGCTGTGTGACAGGCAGGGAAAGCATGCAGTCTCTAACCTTTAGGCTGGTGTTCAGAACCCAGCTCAGGGGCCTCACAGAAGTGCTCAGGGTGCAGTGCCCCTCTCCAGATCCACCTCTTTGCCACCCTCCCCTTCAGGCTGGGGACAGTGAAGCACACAGGAGCCAGGCTGGAGTATTTATTTGACACAGCTGCGGACGGGGCAGTCAGTGGCAGGCCACAGCTTTCCCGGGAAGGCCTCCCATAGCTGCAGCAGCTGCTCTTACTGGACCAGCTTGAAGGACTCTCCGGTCATCATGGCCACAAACTCTGGGGGTGGAGGAACAGGTCAGCAGCCTGTGATGGCCAGGCCACTCAGCTCCCAGTGCCCCACCCCCCACTCACCCTCATAGTCAATGGTTCCATCCCCGTCCTTGTCCGCCTCCTTCATCATCTGCTCAGCCTCCACCTCGTTGAGGGGCTCACCTGCATTCATG
Organism: Aplodontia rufa; assembly: GCA_004027875.1. Classification (NCBI taxonomy): domain Eukaryota; kingdom Metazoa; phylum Chordata; class Mammalia; order Rodentia; family Aplodontiidae; genus Aplodontia; species Aplodontia rufa. The sequence goes on from PVKS010012789.1 coordinate 2,360, forward strand.
AGCACGTACCTGCAGGACCTTCATACTGAGCCACAGCATTGGCCCTGCCCATGCCAGCCTGCACCCACCCCACAGTCCAGCCCTCCACCATACTTGAGTGTGTTCCAGTCGATGTAGCCCTTGCTCTCCTTGTCAAAGACCCGGAACGCTGCCCTCAGCTCGCCCTCCTGGTTCTGGGCCTTCTCGTGGTAAATCCCCATGAGCGCCAAGAACCCGTCGCAGTTGAAGAAGCCTTTGTCTGCAAGGAGTTTGTCCCCAGTACCCCCTCAAGTAAGGGGTGGGCTGGGGCCCCCCATGCCTCCTGGTGGCTGTCTCCTCACCACTCTCACAGGCGAGTGGACCCAGGGCTGCACCCTGCCACCCGCCCACACTCACTGTCTCTGTCCACATCCTTGGCCATGGAGGCCAGCTCACTCTTGGTGGGGTTGATGCCCAGCAGGCTCATGAGCCGCTCAAGCTCGCCCGTCTTCACCTCCCCATTGCCTTCCTCGTCGAACATCTCAAAGACCCCCTTGTACTCCTTGATCTGCTCGTCCGACAGGCGCTCTGCCTATAGGGGACACCGGCACCCAGCCTCACCAGGGGCTCCCTTGTCCTGCTGTCCAGAGGACAGAATCCACCCACTTGTCCACCCTTCAGGGTGGACACACATGCTTAAAAAGGAGGCCCCCAGTGCAGACTGAGGGGGCTTCAGGGTGAACAGGGCTCTGAAAAGGATAAGAACAGATGAGGCCAGGGTCCAGGTGGGGGGGGGGACCAGGCAGGTGTGCAGCAGCCAGGGCACAGGCCATCCCTCATGCAGCCTCAAGGCTGCAGAAGTACTGGGCCAGGCCCTGGGGCCAAGACAATGGAGACCAGGTGAGCCCTGGCAAAGGGCATTGGGAACCAGCGTAGGGAGGAGCCCAGCCAGACCAGGTGAATGCCTCCAAGGAAAAGTGTCCAGGGAGCACACAGCCAGGACACAAGAGAGCCTGTGGAAGAGTCCTGGGAATAGTCTGGGCCAGCCTTTGGGAAGGGTTTCAGTGGAAGGCAGTGTTGGTGGCAGAATTTCACCCCCTCCCCCATCTCCTCCTCAGGCTCCAGGGAGGCACTCATGCCCCCAGGCTCCAGCTCGCACCATCCTCTGTGCCCAGAGGCCCTGCCCAGCTTCTTCCCCACTGAGTGCTGCTCCCAGCTCTGCTCAGCCCCCCCAACCTCCCAATGGCTCCACTGGTACTGCAGGAGCCTTATCATGTCTGTGGCTGGTCAAGAGGGCAGTGCAGAGGCTGCTGTGGGCAGAGCACACAATGTGTGGTGGCAGCTGGGTTTTAGCTGGGCCTAGCTGCCTGGGGTCCCTGGGGTCCAGGTTCCAGAAGCCTTTTATGGGTGGGAAATCCTATCGGCCCTATTTTGGGACCAGCTCAGCTCTTCCCCATAGGCCCTTCCTGGCCCTCCTTGGCCTGGGCATCCCTGTACCCTAAAGGTGCATGCCAAGAGACAAGAGCAGGACAGAGGAGGGGCTGGCCAGTGACTGGACCCTGAGGCTGCTCTCTCTTCATGGTGCTACCTCTTAGGCTACCTCCCCAGAGGTGCTGGCTCTGCTGTAGTCCTGCCTGTGTCACTCTTCCTAGGCCACTGTCACTTAGTTGAGACTTCTTGTGAAAGGCCCACCCTTATGGCCCTACCCTGGCTGCCCTTCTGTCCCCATTGGCCCAGTGCCAGTCCCAGTGCTAACACTTGCAAACACTCTGTAGAGACAGGCTGTTTGAATAGGTGTATTAGGACCCCCAGTCACCTGCACAGGAGGGCCTGGGAGTCCACAGTTCAGGGAGGAGACAGCTGGACATGAGCTGGAATGGCCAGGACAAACAGCCCTGGGGCCTGACTGTTGCTGGAAGGCAGCACCAGGCTTCCTCCAGCAGCCAGGGGCTATTCTGGGATTTCTCGGGGAAACCTGACCTCTCTTCCACTCAGAACAGCAAAGCTGGCTCCCTTGGGAGCCATGTGCCCAAGCTGGTCAGTAGTCAGGTGCCACAGTGGTGCACAGACCCTCTGTGCCCACCTGGTACTTCTTCAGATGTGTGCCAGCTCCTCCTGCCCAGGTCTAATGAACCACCAGGCAGCAGTGCTGGCCCCCAAAAACCAGCCCAGGTCCTCCCTGCCCCATCCAGGCAACGGGTATGGGACCTGCTGGCTTGGCCACAGCACTGAGATTTTAAATTGCAGACCTGAGCTCCAGTGGGTAGCAGGGCTCCTCCCATCACCCTCTGGCCTGCTGTCAGGGATAGTCACAGACAGGCCCCCACCTAGTTCCCCTCGCTCCTGTGGCTGGCATTGGGAATTATGTGTGCACCCCATGACTACCTGATGAGTCCAAGCAGGTGTGGCACTGGTTGTCCCCAATAGCCCAGAATATCCAAGGCTGCAGGATGTTTCCTGTTGAGGCCTGGACCAGCTGTTGAGGCTGAAAGATTTGTGCTGACAGGGGGCCCATCTCCTGGCTGAGCTCAGGGCAAGACTAGAGGAGAAACTGGCTCTGGGTTTGGTGGGCGGCATGTGGTTCTATAGCTTCCCTCCTACTGCAATCCCATCCTGGTTCCCCCTGGGGTGGGACGCTGTATGCAATTAACAACATCCCCCAATGACACAGGATATGAGCCCACAGCACCCAGATCCTAGTCAAACACAGGGTCCCGAGTGGAGACCAGCAGGCTAGAGAAACATGTCCTGTGGCCTGGGACAGTCACACCCGACATCACCCTCCTGCCAGTGGTTCATAGCCATGACAACAGCCTCAGCTTCTGACACCCTAGACGCTAACCCTGACACTCCTGGGCTGCAGCATGGAGGTCCTGGTGGCCTCACAATTGATGCTCAAAGTTGCAACCCCCAGCCAAGTCAGAGCTGAGATAGCACTCTGCCTCCCCCGCCAGACATGCCAAAACCAGGAGGGGCAGCCCGTGTGGGCCACCACAGCTCTGCTTTCTGTCTGCTCTGCTACCCACACCCAGGACCCCAGAAAAGGCAGATGCCACGTGTCCTCACCTTCTTTCCCCATGTCACCTCTTCCTCATTGACCTCCATGTGGCTTCCAGGCAGGCCATGCACCCCCTGCAAGTAAAAAAATAGTTTCCATCTGTATCTTCTGATCACTGAAGAAAGAAAAGAAAAATCCTAGGACAATTAGAATGCCATTTAACTTTTTTTTTTTTTTTAAAGAGAGAAGGACAGTGAGAGAGAGACAGAGACAGAGAGAACCAATTTTTATTGAGTTTTTCACATGGTTTTCATTGCTCTGACACTTAGTTGCGTACGTGGGTTGTGTACTTGTGCATGCCGGGCAAGCAGTGTAACCGAGTCACCACTCTAGCCCCCAAACTTTTTTTTTTTAATCAGTACTGGGTACTGAACCCAGGGGGGTTTTCCACTGAGCTTTTCATTTTTTATTTTGAGACAAGATCTTGCTAAGTTGCCCAGGTTGGCTCTAAACTTGTGATCCTCCTGCCGCAACCTCCCGAGGGGCTGGGATTCCATCATTTAACCATTTTTAGGTGCACAGTACAGTAGTACTATGTGCACCCTGTTGTGCCAGAGATCTGGAGAACTCTCATCTAGCAAAATGGAACCTCTTGTCCTGTCAAACAGTTCCTGTCTCCTTACTCCCACAGGTCTCTGTCCCAGCCCTGGCAACCAACTTTCTATTCTAAGAGACTGACTACTTGAAATGGCTCACGTAAGTGAAGTCACACCACACTTCTCCTTTGTTTCTGGATCACTTCACTTAGAGAAACATACTCGAGGTTCCTCCCAGGGGGGCACAGTGGCACACCCCTGTCATCCCAGTGACTCAGGAGGCTGAGGCAGGAGGATCACAAGTTCAAGGCCAGCCTCAGTGACTTAGGCCCTGTCTCTAACAATAAAAGGCTGGGATGTGGCTCATTGGCACAGTGCTTGCCTAGCATGCCCTAAGACCTGGGTTCTGTCCCTGCACCACCAAAAAGAGAGAGAAAGATGAGCATGTACATACTCCTTGCTGCATACACATCCTGCTGCCTCTCTGGAGAACTTCACACAGAAGGTCACCAAAGGGTGGGGACGGCTCCCCAAGAGCAGTTGGTGACAGCTCAGAAACAGCATGCTCCAATCCCCTGGGTAGTGACCCCCACCACAGGGCATGCAGTGTGCTGTCTGAGACAGGTCTGGACAGTCACGAGTCCCCAAGAGAGCAGCTGAACCTGCAGGCAGAAATCACAGGCCAGGGTGGGTGGTTTGTGTATGCAGCAAGGAGAAGCTGACCTTCCCTGGCCCTGGTGCTTCCCAGGGCAGGGGACCTGTAACCCCTTCCTGGAGAAGCAGGAGACATACAGACAGCACCTCAGCTAATGGGGTCTCCACTGAGAAAATACTGAGAGGCCATGCAGCCCTCCAAAATAGCAGCAGATGCAAACCTGCCTGAGGTCCAAGCTAGATGTGGACATGGAGGCCCCAGGGGGCTCTGATGTCCCTCAGGACTGGACAGAGATTATATATATATATATATATATATATATACATATGTATATATATATATATGTATGTATGTATGTATGTATTATGTATGTATGTATTAGGAGAGAGAAACAGAGAATCAGTTTTATTTATTTTTTCATCTGGCCTTTGTTTCTCTGACACTAAGTTGTGTATGTGATGCTGGGGTTTGAACCCAGGTCCTTGCACATGCCAAGCAACTGCTCCAAACTCTGAGCCACATCTCTAGGCCCTCAAGTTGGCTTTTTAACAAAGTTGCTGTTGACCTGTGGGGACAGAGGCAGAGTGAGGCCTCAGATCCCAGCCCTGCAACCAAATGCCACAGTGTTCTCACAGTGAAGGCCCCTGACCCTGGGCAGCACTGAGGGCATCTGGGCGTTTGCTCTGGGTCTCTGTCTCACCCTCTGCAGGGCAACAGGGAGGATGTCTGTGCTGCCACTGATCCCACTCTACAAGTACACATGGGGAGACTGAGACTCAGAGGAGGCAAGTGTCCTTCCATGTCCCATTGCCGAGTGAGCGCCCAATTCCAGCTTGGGTGTGTGTGAGCCTTTGCACTCTGATTCTGGGTTTGCCCTGCTGGGGTGGGGTGCTGCCACCATGTAGCCTGGAGCCCTGGGTGGCTAGAGGACCAGACAGACAGACCCCTACCTTCATGATTGCTACCCAGAGACAGCTGTGTGCTGGGTGGAGGCGCAGGCACCTGGCTTCCCTCCCAAGGTCAAGGTCACTCCTGAGGTCCCTCCCCAGGAAGGGGGTTCAGAGGTGGGTCTAGGGAGCATATGCCCCAGAACCACAGGAGGGGGTGTAAATTCACCCACCTGAAAAAGTTTTTAATGGCCATAGCTGGAACTATTTGGGCAACAAAATGAATCATGTAGTTTTGGATTATAACCCAAATACCAAATAAATATCCATTTTGTATCAAAGAACACCATAGACTTAAAAGGCCACCTACAGAACGGAAGATTGTATTAGCAAACCATTCATCTGATAAAAGACTAATATCCAGAATATTCAGAGCTTCTATAATTTAAGGACAAGGATTTGGCCAAGGTGAGAACCCTGTAACACCACCTGCTAGGAAGGCTGAAGCAAGAAGATCCCTGTGCCAGGCCAGCCTGGGCAATTCAGCAAGCCCCTGTCTCAAAATAAAATAAAAAGGACCGCAAAAAAGTTAATTAAAATAATAAGAATCGGGGCTGGAGCGGTGGCTCAGCACTTACAGCGCTGGCCTGGCATGCACGAGGACGCGGGTTCAAATCCCTGCACCGCGTACACAACGAAGTCTCAGAGCAATGAAAGCCACATGAAAAACTAAATAAAATTGATTATATATCTCTCTCATTGTCCCTCTCTCTAAGAAAAAAGAAGAATAAAAAACAAGGCAGCTCGCGGAGCTTTTCGCTTGCCACGACCTACACAGACTGCACTAGACAAGCAGCCAGAAAGCCAGCGCCCGAAGGCGGGATTTGCGCCGCTGGTTCACTCGGCCCCGCCCCCGTCATTCGGCCCAGGCTCCGCCCAGGCGCTCCGCCCTGGCCCGTCGGTCACTCGGCCCCGCCCCGCCCCGCCCCGCCCCGCCCCGCCCCACCCCGACGCTCGGCCCCGCCCCTCTCCTGGAAGCCGCGCCACCCGGCCTGTGCTCAGCCAGAGCCCACCAAGGGGCGCTGGAGGGCCGCTACGCCGACCCGACAAGGCCCGGCCTTTGAGGCCTGCTGCCTGGGATCTGAGCGCGGGCAGCCCTGGAGACTGGGGTGGGGCACAGACTGGGCTGCTCTAGTTCCTGGTTTTTTGTTTGTTTGTTTGTTTTAACTTTTAAAGAGAGAGAGGGAGAGAGAGAATCTATTTTCTTTATTTTTCATCTGGTCTTTGTTTCTCAGACACTTAATTGTGTATGTGGTGCTGGGGTTCGAACCAAGGTCCTTGCACATGCCAGGCAAGCGCTCCAACTGCTGAGCCACGGCTCCAGCCCCTATGTTCCTGCTTTCAAAATGGTATCTAATTCTCACTTTGGTTCCTACAATTGCAGAAGCAAAATTAGACATAAGTATCCCTTTTACCCACCTGTAAGGCTAACCACCGCTCCCACCCTGAAGCACTGATGGATGCCACTCAGCTCTGAACATCCAGGCTCCCACAGAAGAGCCTCCACCGCAAGCAGTCCTTCTTGCCCTGTGGGCCCACATTTCCACCAGGGGAGCCCACCAGGCTCTGCACCTAGCACAGTTCGGACCCTTGGGCCTGGCCACCCAGTGTAAGCCTGTGCTCCCTGCTCTGTTGAGCCCCAGCGCTGGCCCAGCTGGCCAGCCTGCAGGCCCGTGTTCCTCCTCCTCCGCTTGCTCAGGGGTATTTATGTGCTAGGGGTTCGTCCTGGTCCTTTCCCTCTTTGAATGTGACAACAGCAGGGTCATTTTGTCCAAATGGATGAAGCACTCACACACACAGCTCTGCAGCAGGGGTCTGGTGTGCCCTGCCCCAGCAAGGGAGCGGGGATCTCTGCCTAACCAGGGCAGCTGTCCTGTCCTGCGCTCGTCCCTGCTCCACAGAGGAGACTCAGGCTGCAGAAGAGGAGCCCCTGGCAAATGCAGACTGGCAATACCTGGCTTCTCTGCCCAGGCCTGACCTGAGGTGACCCCCATGAGCTGTAGTGGGCAGGTGGGGTAGCAGGGGCTGGCAGGCATGGCCTGATGCTCCTGGTCAGGATTGATTTGCAGCCCTCCACCCCTCCACTCCTGCCACTCTCTGCAATGGAGTGGCTTCCCTTCCATGGTCTCGCAGAGGTCAGGAGCACTGACCCTTATGTCCCCAGGAGCTGCTGGAAGGCCAAAGAGTTAGGATATAAGACACTTAGAATTCTAATCAGGCACACTGGGCCCACCCCCAGGAGACCCCTAGGGGCAGGCCTGGGCAGGAGGAGCCCAAGGAGGCATGCAACAAGTCCCATCCTGTCTCAGAGGGACGTCACAGTGAGAGGCTCCAGGGACCCTGGCTCCAGGCAGCCTGCCCATGTGCCTGGCCATGCCTGCTGGTTTCCAAAACACCCAGCACCTGCCTGCCCAACCTCCCCAGGAGGGGCACCCCCAGGGCCTGTGGGGAATGAGGCTCCACCATTCGTCTCAGCTGCCTGGGGTCTCAGCCCACTGATTCCTCTTCCATTTTAAGACCCGTGCCCCCGGGCCTCCCAGACCACCATCTGGGTCTGTGCCCTGCTCCAGGCCCTGCTCGTCCCCATGCCCCACCCACCCCTCATTGCACTTTTAAGAACAACTTGCATCATCTCTCAAGTGGCTGGTCTCGAGCTTAGGGACAGGATCCTACACAAACAGCCCTCAGGCCCCAGGGGCTCTCCCAGGAGGAAACTGCCTCTCCAGGATCCAAGTTCCCCCAAGGATGTGTGAGATTGAGGCCCTGGGGTGCTGTTGCCCATGTGGCAGTTCAGATGGGCAATTGCTTTCCCTCCCACCCCCAGCCCAGGGGCTGTGCTGTGGCATGGCCTGAGTGTGATGTGCCTGCTGGGCCTGACTTGGTGCACAGCTCAGTGGCTGGGTGGGTAGGGTGGAAAAAGGCAGGGGCCTCAGCCCCACCCTCAAGGGGGGCAGGGGACAGGGAAGGGGACCCAAGGTTAAGGGAAAATCCTCCCTGCTCCAGGTCAGGAGACTGATCTGAGACCTGGCACTGGGTGCTGGACAGGAAGAAGGGGCCCGGCAGGCGTGGGGACTGTGGCCCTCAGAGAGCCACCCCCTCTATCCCCACTTCCCACCATAGCTCCCTGAGGCCATATTTATTCAATGCCTGTTCCAGTCTTGAGTGGGTGAGGAAGATAGATGTGAGGAGCCGTAAATGAACAGCAAAGGGGAGAAACTGCAGTAGAGACCGGAGTGAAGGGAATGACTAGGGCAGAGCCCTCTGTCTTCCTTCTGAGGTAGTAGTCTGCCCACTACTAGCACGCTTGGCCCTGGCCCCCAGCGGTTCCTGCTTCCTGACTGTGCTCACACATGTCCCAGCCCATGCCCTTCCCAGCCCAGCTCTGGACCCTACAGCTCCTTGAGTCCCTGACTGGGATCTACCCAATGACAGGTTCCCTGGTACCCTGGCCACACTGACCCACAGGGATGGCAAGTCCCTGCCTCTCTTCCAGAGGTCAGCTGGCTTGTGCCAGGCCCGGTAGTGCCCAGCCTCCCAGAAGAGCCCACACTTTCTGCTTCCAGGACCCAAGAGGGCCTCCCTCTCTTGTCTATCCTTTTAGCTTCATATGCCCTCTCAGACAGGCCAAGTGGCCTGGGTATAGCCTGCCCACTTTCCCCATGCCCAGGCCAGCAAGCCCTCCAAGTCTTCTTGCCCACCCCACCTTTGGAGCCCCTCCCTCAGCACTTCTTATGGGCACCTTGGCAGCCCCAGGAGAGGCCTTGGTTACACTACTCCCACCACATGCCCTGCCTGCCTGTGGCCTTTCAGACCCTAACACCCCCACCTGTGCCCTCTTCTTTACCCACACATCTAGCAAGCATTTTGGGCTATAAAGAACAGTTGCCTGAGCAATTTAGCCAGACCTTGTCTCAAAATAAAATAAAAAAGGGGCTGAAGTGGTGGCTTGGCAGTTGTGGCCCTTGCCTGGCATGCGCAAGTATGCGAGTTCAGACCCCAGCACCTTGTACCCAACAGAGCCTTGGAGGAATGGAAGTCACATGAAAAACTAAAGATTGCTTCTCTCGGGCTGGAGCGGTGGCTCAGTGGTTACAACGCTTGCCTGGTATGCGCATGAACAGGAAACCCCAGCACCACGTACACAACAAAGTCTCAGAGCAAGGAAAGTCTATGTGAAAAACTAAATAAAATTAAATAAAAATTGATTCTCACTCTCTCTCTCTCGCTGTCCCCTCTTTCTTTAAAAAAAAAAAAAAGATTGCTTCTCTCTTTCTCTCTCTCACTGTCCCCTCTTTCTTTAAAAATAAAATAAAATAAAAAGGGCTGGGATGTAGCTCAGCGGCAGAGCCCTTACCTAGCATGTGCAAGGCCCTGGGTTCATTCCCCAGTACCACAAATAAAATATAAATTTTTGTGCATCAAAGGACACTATCAAGGGAGTGACCCTGGTACCACAAAAACAAAATGAAAATCTGAGAAGAGACAACCCATAGAATGGGAGGAAATCCTTGTAATCATATAACTGATGCATGTGGCTTCCTGAATATACAAAGAACTCTTACAACTCAACAAGAAAAATGGGCATAGGACTTTGCCATAATGTGACTCTGGAATGTCCCCGAAGGCTCATGTGAGAAAGCCACATCCAGAGGTGGGACTTTGGGAAGTGATCACGAGGCCTCTGACCTCATCAGTGGAGGTGGTAGAAATGGTAGGAAGCGTAGGAAGCGTAGGAAGCGAGGGGCCTAGTTGCAGGAAGACAGTCACTGGGGGTGTGCCCTGGAAGTCCACGTCTTGTCCCCAGCCCCTTCCTCTCTCTGCTTCCTGGCTACAGGAGACTAGCAGCTCTGTTGTGCCACACCCTCCCTACTTCTGCCTCACCACAGGCTCACAGCAAGAAACTTCTGAAATTGTGAGCTGACATAAATCTTCACTCCTCAGAATGGATTTTCTCAGGGGCTTTGTCACAGTGACAAAAAGCTTAGTAACACAGACTTGAATAGACATTTCTCCAGAGACCTCTGGACAGCCGCTGAGCACCAATCATCAGGGAAACAATTAACACCACTGTGGAGGCCCTCCATACCATAAGGAGTGGCTCCTACTCTTCAGAAAGGAAAAAAAGAGGGCCTGGGGCACTGGCTCAGTGGACACAGACCTGCTTGGCAAGTACGAGTATGTGAGTTCAAACCCCAGCACCATGTACACAATGACGTCTCAGAACAATGAAAGCTGGTTGAAAAACTAAATAAAAATGGATTCTCTCTCTCACTGTCCCTCTCTCTTTAAAAAAAAAAAGAAAAGAAAAGAAAGAAAAGAAAAGAAAAGAAGAGCTGGAAATGGTGGCTCAGCAGTTGGAGTCCTTGCCTAGCCTGGGCGAGGACCCATTGAACCTTAGCACCACATCCACAACTAAGTGTCGGGGAAACAAAGGCAAGGTGGAAAAATAAAGTTGATTTTCTCTCTCCTGCTCCCCCACTCTCTTTTTGAAGACAGAGAGGGACAGTGAGTGAGAATCAATTTTATTTAGTTTTTCATCTGATTTTTGTTGCTCTGACATTTAGTTGTGTATGTGGTGCTGGGGTTTGCATCTTGGTCTTTCCTAAAAATAAATAAATAAATAAATAAATAAATATTGCACTCTTGTCTGGCATTCATGAGGACGTGGGTTTGAACCCCAGCACCACGTGCACAGCGAAGTGTCAGAGCAACAAAAATCACATGAAAAACTAACTAAAATTGATTTTCTCTCTCTCTTTCACTGTCCCTCTCTCTTTGTAAATAAATAAATAAATAAAAACCAAAATCAGTCAGTTTTCTGTGCAGACATTGGAATCCCCATGCCCTGCTGGTGGGAAGGAAAACGGAACATCCACTGTGGAACACTCTGACACTGAATCCCCAGAGAGTCCAACATGAAGCACCACATGTCTAGACAATTCCCCTCCTAAGTACACACTAGGAAGAATTGTAAAAAGATGTTCAAACAAAAACTCAGGAAGGAATATTTGTATGGTGCTGTTCACAGCAGGCTTGGTGGAAACAGCCCTACCTCCGCGGATGAGTGGGGTAGATGACCTGTGCACCATGCATAGCACCCAGAGCCCAGAGGTGCTGGCGAAGCACAGCATGGGCAGCTGGAGGGTGAAGTGCAGTGTCGAGCCTGGCGTGAAAGGCATCTGTGATGCAGTCCCTGTCATTGGTGGTCCCTAGAGCAGTCAAACGCAGGAGGACAGAAGGTAGAACCATGGCTGCCAGAGTCTGCCTAGAGAGTGGTGATGGTGGCACATCCCTGTGGGTGTAACAAATGCCACAGCACTGTTCACGTTAGGATAATGAAATAGTATATTTTGTGTGCTTCGCACCACAATTCTATAAAAGTAGCTGATGAGCCAGGTCCAATGGTGCACGCCTACGATCCCAGTGATTCAGGAGGCTGAGGCAGGAGGATTGCAAGTTTGAAGTCAGCCTCTGTAACTTAGCAACACTACATCTCAAAATTAAATCAGAAAAGGGTAGGGATGCAGCTCAGTGGTAGAGCATTTGCCTAGCATGTGTGAGGCCCTGGGTTCAATCCCTAGTACAAAAAAAAAAAAAAAAAAAAAAAAAAAAAAGTGGTGCCCCATGCTGGGCATCATGGAGTCACTGGGAATGCTTGAGGCTGTACCTTCCCAGTTCAAACCATGTGGGTCTGCAGGGCACATCCCTTATGCAGACCTCTGAGTCAGGCTGGGGGGGGGAGAGAGCAGGTGAGGACATTGGAACTCCTGGAGAGGAAGCTGAGTCCCAGACTCCTTCAGAGGCACAGCTGTTGAGGGAGGCTTTCTGTGGGAGTGACTGGCCCACCCTAAAAGTATCCAGCGCCCCCAAGGCAGTGAGGACATGGCCAGGATGGAGGCCCAGGGGTAGGGGCCACGTCTGCTCACTGCTCACGCACACCATGCACCAACACCCTGGGGTGTGGTCCAGCTGAGCGTTGCCCAGGCCCCCTGCTGCCGGGGGCTGCTTGGGGGGCTCCTGCATACTAGGAGAGGTTCTGGGTGGCATTTTCCTCTCATGTGACCTCAGGATGGCTTTTTGGGATGGAGGGGCAGTTCCAGAGCAAGGGACTGAGGCATTGAGATCCCCTTTGGGCTGCTCCTTAACTGGCAGGGCCCAACGGGGCCGTGGGCAGGAGGCCAGGGCGGGCTTTGCTCTCAACAGGTATTTGCAGCCCCTTAGCCAGGCACCGTGTGGCCTTGGCCTCATGGAAACATGGGGGGCTAGACTGCCTGCCTGCTTGCCATAAGTATGAGCTGTTTACCTGGCAGGTGTTGGAGCAGCCAAGTCCCAGGCACCACCTGGGCACATGAATCCCCAGCACAGCTGGTGCTCCCTCCCTGAGGAGGGCACCGGCGAGGGAGGCGAAGAGAGCTGGAGGCCAGGGCAGGTCCAGCAGCCCTGAAAGTAGGATCACTGTCCTCCTGGGCACCACCCCTCTGTCCTGCTCTTGGGGTCAGTGTGTGACCACTTACTCTCAGGGTTCTGGTGTGGGTGGGAGGCCTTGGTCACCCTGTACTGGCCCACCCAGGGGTGTGTGTTCCCATTCACCTGCCCTCCCTGCCCAGGTTTGTGGGTGACACCAGTCAGGGGAGGAGGAGGATGGGGGCCCAGAAATGGTCTCCAGGGCTCAGAGCCCCAAGGCCTGGCTCAGAGTCTGCCTCTGAGCGAGCTATTCCTCCTTACCACCTTGCTGCCCACCAGGGTCCCTCTTCTGGGCACTGAGACCTATGTCCCTGTCCCTGCATCCCTGTCCCTGGTGCCTGCTGCAGCCCCCTGCCCGCTCATGTGTATGGAGGGAACACCATCTGCGTTTGGGTTTCATCCTTGGTCCTTCTGGGTTTGGCATCATCTGGCCCTCCTTCCTTTCTCAAGGACAATGTGCCCAGGTTGTTGCTTCAGTGGCTGGCAGGAGGCAGGTGGAAGCCAGTGAGACCCATCTCTACCAAGGCTGCCCCCTTGGCTCAGGTAGGAAATGGGGATGGAGGCCAGATGGTGAGAGTGCTGTTACCCCCAGTGGCCAAGGACAGACCCACAGTCCCCCTACCCTAGAAGATGCCCTGGAGGATGCCTGGGGAGGGGAAGCTTGAACCTGTCCTCAGGGAGGAGGCGTGGGCCCTAGGCTGTGTTCCCCCAGCTGTCCCATGTCTCTGTGAAGCCAGTGTCTCAGAGCTGCCTTGGTTGACCTTGCCAAGGTCATGCTGCACCCCTGTAGTTAGGCCCAGGGTTTCCAGATAGGGCAGCCAGAGCATCAGGTGCAGTCAAACTGACCCTTAGTCTTCAACCCAACAACCAATGAAGCCTTTGCTTATACGTAGCTCGGCTGTGGCCCAAATCCTGGTTTTAGTTGAGAGACAGGAGGGGCCACCTGTGCTGCTTCTTCCCCTGTCCAGCAGCCCCCAACTCCTGCCTTTGTGCTGAGTGCTCCAGGTCCACCCAATGGAGCCACCACCTGCAGCCTCTCCTTTCGCTGCCACCAGGACCATGTGAGACCTGAGAAGGCCTTTCAGAGTCTTCCTGGGGTTAAAATACAGACATCTGGGAGAATCCTGAGTTCTGCGGTGCTAAGCCAAGGGTGATAGTTTGTGAGACTTGCAGCGACCATTTCCTCACCATGCACAGAGAAGGAGCTGCCACACAGGACAGCAGAGATGGGAACGGCAACAGAGAGCCCTAAGTGCCTCCCTAAATGCCTGGGTCCAACCACGCCTGACTCCCAGATGTCTGCTCAGGAATGGCTGTTCACCAAGCCAATGCACTTCCCATTCTCACACAAGCCAGTTTAAGCTCCTGACTGATGCAATATGTGCATGTGTGTGCACATGCTGGTGTGTGCTGTGTGCACACGTGCGCGTGAGGGTGTGTGTGCATTCTTGTGTGTGTGTGTGCGCGTGCGCACGCGTGTGTTGGGTTTACATGCTGGGACTCTGCTTTTCCTGCTCATAGGTACCTTTTTCTCCATTAGAGAGGTTCATGCTTTAAACCATGAATGAGGTGATACTGAAGAGCCCCTCATTTAGGTTTAGTTGTGGCACCTGGGGCCATTGGATGGAGGCATGTACAATACCAGGGGGATGTGCCCACTGCAGGTGAGCCCCAGAGAGGCAAGTGGGTTCTCCAGCTTGTCTCCTGGAAGGCAGCGCCCCCAGCTACACAGTTTATTGGAGCTGATGGTCTGAGTTACCCACTTTACCCCTGGCCTCTGCTTACCTGGGGCGGCACCGTGAGCCACAAGGAGCTGCCTGAACTTTCTGGTATAACTCTGTGGGAGGGAGAAAAACGTCCCCTGCCCAGCACCTGCTCATCTGCAAGCCATCTCCACCTTCTTTGCCTCTTACCTGGTACTGCCTGATTCCCCACTGCCCCCAAGTTTTGGCTAAGGCAGGTGACCAGGGAGTCATGGGCCAGAGGCAAGGGAGGCTGGGGATAGGGGCCAACTCCCTGCAACGGTGTGAAGGATTCCAGGATTCCCCAGGTCTGCTGGGGACCAGCAGGCAACAGCTGGCTTCCTCCCTGAGGCTGATGAGGTCCAGCAAGGTCCCACCTTGGCTCTGCTCCACAGTGTCCTCTTGGATCCCCCTATCTGCAACCTTCCATCTCAGGCCACCTGCAGGCCGCTCACCACCAGGACTCTCAGCTATTTTTGCTCCACTGTCACCATCTTATTGACCAGTTCACATGGAGCTGCCCACTGCTGCCAGCGGTGAAGATGGATGGGACTCTGGAGGTTAGGGCCTGCCCTGCACCCACTGCACCTGGTGGGGGAGTGTCTCCTCCTGAGTGTGGCCCTGTTCCTTCACCAGGCCCTGCCTTGGGTTGCCTGAAGGAACTAATTAGAGCTTTCCTCTTGATCACCTACATTCTGCGTCCCCTGGGCATCACATGTTCCTTCCTGTCCTCTGCGGCCTGGAGGCAGGGCCAGGCTCGTTCACCTCCTGGACACAAGGCTAGAGGGTAACAGAATGGACAGACAGTGTTCTGCAGAACAAAGGGGAAGGGGCCTCTCCAGGCACTACTCTTCCCTTTCACTAGGTCCACAAGTCCTCAAAGCCTGGCTGGAAGGAGGCCGGGTGGCCAGGCCATGCTCTGGGTCCCAGTCACATGCACAGATTGTTTGAATAATTCAGATTTTAAAAGACCTACTTTCCCGTTAGACCATTTCCTGCTAAAGAGCAGATGGGGGAGGGGCATCCAAATTATACATCTGAGCTCCCTGGGTTTTGAGAAAAGGCCGGGCACCAAGCCAGATCCTAGGCAGTGCCTCCACCCTGGGCCCTGCTCAGCTCTGCCTCTGACCGCTGGTCTGGCCCTTGGCTGTCCTGGTGTGTTTATGGACCCAGCAGGCTCATCTCCAAGATCCTTTCCGGGAAGGCAGTGTCGCTGGAAGGTCAGGAGAAGCCTTGGGCTTCTGGCTGCAGGCATGGGCTCCCCTCATTTTTGCTCTACTGTGGAGGGGGCTGGTGGCAGATGGGACCCCGCAAATACAAAGGCCTGAATTGAAAGGGGTGCAGGGCAGAAGAGGGAGGGTAGGGGCTGGAGTCCTTCCAACCTCCGTAGGTGCAAAGGTGAAGCTGATTCCTTATCTTCTCCAGGGAGAGGCCCTGGCCAGAGTCTGGAAGCCCCTGAGGGTGCCTAGTAGTCTTGACCAAGGTCCAGGACACCTGTTCCCAGGGCCAGAGGCCTGACTGTGGCAGCCTGCTGCTACAGGGATCTGGGAATCAGAGTCCAGGGCCCCTCCTGCTTCCCTGCCCTCAACTTTACCCTCACACCCCATCCATAAACACGTAAACGAGGATTTGTCAGGGCCATGGGGCAAGTTTCAGGGAAGGCCCTACCTCACCCTGAACACCTACAGATTATATGGAGGTGCTGAGGCTGCATCCCAAACCTCAGAGCTAGGGTGGGCACTGGGGCGGTGACTTCATATGTGGCTTCTCCCCATGGTGTTGGCAGCAATTGGCCCAACTGCATTGATGGCCTGTGGGACAGGGGAGTCCCAGGGCCCAGTGTGCCCCCACCATGCCGCAAGGCAGGCATGCAGAGACTTACGAGGGCAGGTGGGGGCCTGAAGGCCTCACAGCAGCAGAGGTCTCTGGAGATGACTGGCCCCTTGCCCACCTTGGGCTGCCCTGCTACTGCCTCTGTCTTCCCTCTAATCCCCTCCTTCTCATTTCTACTTTTTGACTTGGGTGGGCATTGAAGGTTGGCACCAGCCTTGCTGAATCTGAAGACAGTTTCACTCTGAGCCTGGAGCCCACCTGCCAAAGCCCAGAACCTCTGCCCCTCTGCCTTTCTGTGGTCCCCCCTGGCACTGCATGTGCCCCATGTTCCATTGCTCTTGTGAAGACGCCTGCAGGATCCTGGCTTGATGTCCATGTGACTGTGTGTGCACATAGGTGTATGGGTGCAGATACATGTATTCCCACCAGCTGACTCCTCACTGGCACTAGAAGCAATGACACCTTGTAGCAGTAAGCACCCAGCACCTGGATCCTGGCTTCTCCAAACCACTGTCCACTAGCCCAAGCAGGGCTGCTGGGAGAACTGCCCTAGTTCAGGAGCAGGGCAGGGAGACTACAAGAGGAACCTGGACAGTCTTTTGCACAAAGCAAGCAAGGGCTCTGGGGTGTCTGTACATTGGCAGGAAGTGCCCAGAGGAAAGGGAAAGGAAAGGCGTCCTCTGTAGGAGTAGCAGTGAGTAGGATGGAGAGGAGGTGGTGGACGCTCTGGAAGCTGCACTTCTTTCTGTTACACAAAACAAGAAAGGAAGCCCAGGGAGGCAAGGAAAGGCGCCCAAGGGTGCAGGGGGCGGTGGGAAACAGAAGGTTGGGTGATGAGGCCATCTGGGGGCTGTGTCACTAGTTCCAGGGAGGCCAGTGGATGGGGCTCGGTACAGGCCTAGAGGAAAAGGGGTACCGGGTTTGATTGGGAAGGACAGCGCGCCGGCGCTGGTAAGATGGGGTGAAGTGATGGAATGGTGAGCCGGAGGACAGCTGGAAAGGCAGGCGTCCTGGGCCAGTGCCCAGTGCCACCGGTCCTGGAGGTTTCCAAGGACACCAACCCCTCCTGACTGCCTTCCTGCACCCCGAGTTTCTCGTCCCCGCCTGTCCCCGCGTGCCCTGCCCACCCCTCCCCTGCCTGGGCTCTGGGCGCCTTCCGCCCCTCCTGGACGCGTCCCCGCGTCCAGCCTTCGGGGCGGAACCTGCCGCCGCTCCGCCGGCCTTCCCGCAGGATCATTGCCGCCGGTCCAGGCGGCTTCGCACAGGAACCGAGCCCGCCGACCGGGAGTCAGCATTCCAGGGGCCCGCGGCCTACGGCGTCCCAGGGATAGCACTGCGGCTAGTCCGTTCCTAGGATTGAGGGCGGGACGCGGCCCCTTTAAGCCACTCGTGCACGCGCAGGTCGGAGGAAGCGCGGGCGTGCGCGCGCCTGGCTTGCGCGGTGACGCGGCGTGGGGTTTCCCGAGGCTGCGGGCAGGGGCCACCGCGCCCATCCCGATGGCTGGAGGCGTCTGAGGGGCGGACGGCGGCGGCGGCTGCGGGCGCGGGCGGCGAGGGCAGCGGGCCGGGACGGGAGTACCGCGGCGGACCCGACCAGCCTCGCCGGCTCTGCCCGCGGGCCGCGAGCGCGACGACCAGGCGGCGGCGTGGGCGCGTCAGGCCGGGCGAGGGCGAGGTGAGCGCAGCTGCGGGGCCCGGCCCTGCCCTGCCCGCCGCGCCCGGACCCCGGGCCGCCCGCCGCCGCCGCTTCCCGCCCCGCCCGGGCGTGGACGCGGGACCAGCGACCCCTAGACGGGCGCTTCCTGCGGCCGTGGCGGGCGGGGGCCCGGAGGCGGCGGGGCGGGCCTGCGCGGGGCGGCGGGAAGCGGCGGGAACAAAGGCCGCCGGGACGCGGCTTCCTGCGGGGCGACGGGGGTGCGGCGTGGGACCCCAGCCCGGGCCCCGGGTCCGAATGAATGGGCGCCGAGTGCAGCTCCGCGACAAGATGGCGATGCGCGCCGCCCGCGGGTCGGCGGAAGACAAAGACCGGGCCGCGGCGCGGGGACCGGGCGCTGGGGAGGGGCCGGCCGTCGCCTGCCGCCGAGGACCGCGCAGGAGGCTCCGGAGGCTCTCGGGCGTCTTCCGGGCCGGCTGAACGACAGGGTCTGCGTCTGACGTGGCCCAGCCCCGCGTTCCTGGTTCTTCATCAGGGGTGCTTCTGGCTGCGGTAACGGGAGCGAGAGTTGTCATTGTGGGGAGGGGAGGTGGGCACTGGCAGCCCGAGAGTGTGGCCTCGGGGTCTTATGTGCTTCGTGTTGCCAGGTGATGGCAGTGATTTCAGGCAATGCGGGGTGCATGGGCTTGGCTTCCTCCCACCGGGGTGTGAGTCCAGGTGCGTACTAGGCGAGCTGTCCACCACCGAGCTACCCCCCAGTGCGTGGTAGGCAAGCTCCCCACCACCCATCTACCCCTGGGTTCCTCGTGCTGGTAGGCGAGCTCCCCACCATCCGGCTACCCCCAGGTGTCTGCTAGGCGAGCTCTGCACCACCCAGCTACCCTCAGGTGCCTGCTAGGCGAGCTCTCCACCCCGCATCCACCCCCGGGTGCCTGCTAGGCGAGCTCTCTACCACCCAGCTACCCCGCAAGCATTTAGGCAAGCTCTCCACCACCCAGCTACCCCTAGTGCGGGGTAGGAGAGCTCTCCAGCGCTCTTCTACCTCCAGGTGCCTGCTGGGTGAGCTCTCCACCACCCATCTACCCCCAGGTGCCTGCTAGGTGAGCTCTCCACCACCGAGCTACCCCCCAGGCATTTAATTTGAATTGGGAACTCTCTGAGTTGCCCAGGCTGGCCTGGAATTTGGGATCCTCCTGCCTCAGCCTCCCATTACAGGCCTTCAGGACTGCCTGCGAGATTAAGAAAATGTGTAGATTATCTTCCATGATTAGCAAATAAGTGAAAGTATAAGTTTTGTGTAAAATTCAAATTGTCTTTAGAGATGGGGTAAGGTCTATAGAGCAAGCATTGTTTTTGATAAGGTTTCTACGTTCCTGATTTGAAGGTATATAATTTTCTGGGGGAGGTGCTTTTTGATTAGAAGTAGGGTTTTTAGTTTTCATACTAAGAAACAAATCTTTTCTGGATTCTTCCGGAAGGTGCATATTGCAAAAAGAAAGTGAAGAAACAGTTCCCTTTTTGCTTCCTTACTGACTGGGTGTGTGACCAGGAATGGAACTGGTGCCATCAATGGTTAGACGGGTCTTTGAGCCTCCAGACAGCAGAACTTGGTGGCAGCTTCTGGCTTGATTTAGCCTGAGACTGACCTTTCTGATAGGACTGTCCAGCTGGGAGTGCAGCTGGGAGGTTCAGGGTCAGGTAGGGAGAGGCTGGCCTGCACTGTACCGCCTGTGCTGTTGCACAGGTGCTTAGAAGATGCTGCAAGAGCTAAGATGCACCTGGAAGGTCAAAGTCCAGTCCTGGCTGAGCCTGGACCCCTCCCAGTTAGCCTGCTTGGTCCTGCCCACTGCTGGGCTGCCTGGCCTCAGGCTGTGTCAGGACTGCCTTTCATCTTCTGTGGGCTGTTTCAAGGGTGTCCTTATGCAGAAGGTTCTTTGAACATGGCCGCTTTGACTCAGAATTGATGCTGTCTTACGTGAACACATCCAGTGGATAAAAACAGTTCCTTTTGTATAATACCTGAGTTTACAGAAAGCTATCTTTATCTCATCAGACCATCCTAGACAGAGTGCCTGTGAGTGACACTTTAAAAGGGGGTTTTCTTTGTTTGATATCCTTGGTTATTTCTAATTTTGGGGAAGGGAGCTGAAGTAAATTTCCTCAAATTCAAAAAACTAGAAAGGCAAGCGCCATAACCGCTGAGCCACCTCTTCAGCCCTGGGTATTGTCTTTTTAATTTTTTAGTTTTAAATTTTTTTTTTTTTTTAAAGAGAGAGGGACAAAGAGAGAGAGAGAGAGAAACAGCTTTGGTTTTTCATGTGGCCTTCGTTGCTCCAGCACTTAGTTGTGTATGTGTTACTGGGGCTTGAACTCGGGTCCTTGTGCATGCCAGGCAAGCGCCTTAACCTCCCTAGTTTTAGTTTTTTTTAAAGAGAGATAGAGGGGGAAAGAGAGAAAGAGCATCAGTCTTATTTATTTTTACATCTGGCCTTTGTTTTTCCAACACTTAGTTGTGCATGTGGTGCTGGGGTTTGAACCCTAGTCCTCATGCATACCAGACAAACACTCCCAACAGTTGAGCCATCACTCCAGCCCCTGTCTTTTATTTTTAAAGAGTAAAATCTCCTTTAAATCTTTTTCATGCCCACAAGAGTGCTTTCAAAGCTTGTATCATCCAGGTGGATTTTTTTTTTTTTAAGAGAGAGAGAGGGACAGTGAGAGAGAGAGAATCAACTTTATTTAGCTGTTCACATGGCGTTTCTTGCTCTGACACTTCATTGTGTATGTAGTTCTGGGATTTGAACCCATGTCCTCGTGTGTGCCAGGCAAGCACCACTGAGCCACTGCTCCAGCCCCCATCCAGGTAGATTTTTATTGACCACTTGAGAAATGGACTGATTTCATGATTAGATAGTTAATTTCTTGAAAAAGATAGTGTGCTGTCAGAAGTACCAAAGCTTTGTTACATTTTCTTTTACTAAAAAAGTTTGTATATTGCCCATTGGTTTTACTGGGAAAGTTATATTTCTAAAAATAGCTTTGAGAGAGGGATGTGAAAGGTCTTTCCGGTGTCTCTAGACTCACTATCATCATTTGGCTTTGTAGTTAATTCTTTAATGAATAATACTGGTTTTATTTTAGCAGTGTATTATTGGCATTTATTATAGTTTCTTCATTGGATTTTTTTCTGCCTGA
This sequence comes from Aplodontia rufa, assembly GCA_004027875.1. Taxonomy (NCBI): domain Eukaryota; kingdom Metazoa; phylum Chordata; class Mammalia; order Rodentia; family Aplodontiidae; genus Aplodontia; species Aplodontia rufa. The sequence goes on from PVKS010012789.1 coordinate 23,402, forward strand.
GATTTGGCTCATGTCAGTCACAAAATTGGATTAAATTCTTACTGTGTATGGACTTTAGCTTTAGCGTTAGTGGATTAGTAATACATGTTCTCAATTTTATTATCTGGCCTTGACCATATGGCATGCCATATTTTTTTGAAACCCCTGTTTTGTGTAAGTCTCATAAAACATGAAACACAAAATTTTGGACTCTTAACTCTGTTTTAAATTCTAACTTTAGGTTTGCATTTATTTTTCTTTGTTGGTATTTAACTAAGGGTGCTTTACCACTGAGCTACATTCCCCAGCCCTTTTTTTAAACTTAAAGACAGGGTCTTGCTAAGCTGCTTGCTCTGTTGCTGAGGCTGCCCTCAAATTTACTATCCTCCTGCCTCAGCCTCCCAAGCCACTGGAATTCAGGCATGGGCAACTGTGGCTGGATCAGGAGTGCATTTGTTGATATGAGTGGTTGGAGGAATTATGAAATGGACACAGTTCTAGAGGACATAGAATGAGAGATAAAAGATAGCTTTATATTATTTTGTTTTTTGGTGGCAGGTTTCTAACCCAGGGACGCTTTACTACTGCACTACATCCCCAGCCCTTTTAGTGTTGTATTTTGAGACAGTCTTAAGTTGCTGAGGGTCTCACTAAGTGACAAAGGCTGGCCTCGAACTTGGGATCCTGCCTTGTGAGGCCTCTGAGTCACTGGGATTACAGGCATGTGCCATCACCCCTAGAAAGAACACATTAAATTGCAATAAAGCAGAGAAACAATTTATAAAACTTAAATGTTTAACAGTGAACTAAGAGCGGCCACATGTACTGTGTGGAGTGTGTCTAAATGTGTACATAGGGAGTACAGTGTCACAGTCACTGTCCTGGACAAAGGGTGGGAGGACTGTGTCTGTTTAAAGCTTTGAGTTTTGTTACGTGTCTCTCATTTCGAAGGTAGAATCTGCAAGTATTGCAGCTGGCTAGTGGGTGAATGCACTGCTGGACTCTGACCATCTAAGCCTCCTGCATTGCTGTCTTTGGTAGCCATGGGGGTCCCTGGGAAGCACAGCTGGCTTCCAGCAATGGAGGTTTCCATTTTGTAGAGCACTGGAATTCTGAGAGAGCCATTCCTAAAAGCTTACTAATGTAAAAGACCAAGATTGTCTAAGATAATCCTTAGGGTGATTCAGTTGAACTCATTTTGCTGTTGATAAAAGGTTATTACAATTAATAATTAGTTGCTCCAAACTTAATGCCTTTTATCAAGGGGTGAAAGCTGCCTCGCTTCTCTAACCTGTTAAGAGTGGGACACTAAGCTTGGTGGACCATGCGCTTGTCTGCTCCTCAGTCCTGTGGTTGTCTTCTGACTCAGTCCTGTGGTGATTATAAGGTACATTCCTAGGCTGGAGGTGTAGTTCAATGATTTCCCTAGCACAGGTGGTGCAAACAAAATCCCAAACAAAACTTCTTCCGAGGAATACAGACTCTCAACCACTTGTTCTAGGGTTGTGGTTGATAAAGCTTAAAAAATCCAGGACACTATTTTATTTATTTATTTTTTAAAGAGAGAAAGGAGGAGAGAGTGAGCGAATCAATTTATTCTGTCCTCTGTTTCTCCAGCACTTAGTTGTGTATGTGGTGCTGGTGTTTAAACCTGGGTCCTCATGCGTGCCAGGCAAGCGCTGCAACTGCTGAGCCACCGCTCCAGCCCCTGGACACTTTCTAACTGATGCAGGTCAAAGCCTCTGAAGTAGATTTCAAAATATTTGTAATAGGAATTTTGAAATAATTTGTAATTCTAGAGAGGGAGAGAAATTTATTCATTTTCAAGTAGAATCGGCTCTGTCTCTTCACTAGCTATGCTGTGTGTCTTTCCTTATCTGTGAATGGGCATACATCAGCTTTCTGCATGGGGTTAGTATGAGGATCAAACAGGTGTGCAGAGCTCCCGTAATAGTAGAGTTATGCAAGAGTTGGCCATTCTGTTAGGGACTTGCTTTGTAAAAATGTAGTGTTAGATCATGTTGTAAGAAAACAGCTTATTGAAAGATTTAGGTGGTGGTTTTTAGTTCTAGACGAATATATATTCCTCCCATATATATATTTTATTTTTTGTACCGGGGATTGAACTCATGAGTGCTTTACCACTGAGCTACATCCCTACTCTTTTTATTTTGAGGCAAGGTCTAATTAAGTTACCTAGGGTCTTGCTAAGTTGCTGAGGCTGGCTTTCAAGTAGTAATACTTCTGCCTCAGCCTCTGAGTCACTAGGATCACTGGTGTATGCCACCTTGCTAACTAAAGGACTATTAATCAAGGTGTGGAACACATCAGCTGTCTTTGCAAATGCTATCACTTATGTAGTATTTCCCTTGAACTTCTTTCACATTGCTTACTCTTCTGAAAGACTTTTTTTTTTTTGCCTTGATAGGAAAATCTTGAACCGATACTTCCTTTTGAGAACTGGCAGTTTGTTTTTAGAGACCCTCCTCCAATGTTGAATTTGTTTTGTCTTCCAAATATTTACTCACCACTGTCTGCTGGTTGCTGAGAATAAAGTTGCAAGCCAGACAAGGTCCAGGGCCCTTCTGAGTTTGTAGTTTAGTGGAGAGTGTGTCATGCAGGGCAGGGAAGGGCAGTGGGTCTCAGAGACACCTGACCTAAGGTTTGGTGAAGACTTCTGAGAAAAGTTGAAGTCAAGGACTAGTGATGATACATAGTTTGTTGGTAGAGAACTTGCCCAGTAGGGCCTGGGTTTGGTCTCCAGTACCACCAAAACAGAACAGTTTTATCAAGACCTGATTGGGGTCTGTCTGGCAGGCAGGTGGAGGAGATGGTGTGAGTGGTTCCCACACAGCAACCAGCGGTTTCCTTTACCTATGGTGTCTCCAGGTTCCCAGAACAGTTGTCTGGTGTGTAATAGGTGCTCAGTGATTATTTACCCAATGAGCAGGGGTGGCAGTTCCACTGGGAGAGGTAGATGCAATGAGATCAGAGCCTTAATAAAGAAGAGTTTTATCTGGGTGCCTCCCAGAGGCCTCTGAAGGTTTTTAAGGAGATTGGCTTGATAGGGGTCCTTAACTGCTCAAGCCCAGAGCTGCCTAGAGGAGAGAGGAGACTGTGGGGGCTTCAGGTGGTGCAAAGAGGAGGCCTTGTCTGGGGAGGGAGGGTGAAGAAGGTGTGAGTACAGGTCTGGCCTGGTTGTCTGAATGGAGCAGTGAGTGACTTCTGCATACTGGATTAGAGGCCCCTGCTTCTCTTCTGCATCAGGGATGCAGCAGTCCTTGTTCATTCTTCCAGGAAGACTTGTGTTAGGTTTCATCCTGTCCCTGTTGTGTAGCCCTTCCTCACAGGGCATCCTCTGACTGCCACCACATCTAAATCTCCACATAGCCCTGACCTTCCCACTAGTTCTGAGCCCCTTGGAGGCAGGCAGTAGGGTTCACCAGCCCCTAAAACAAGATGTAACACAAGATAAATTGAGTTGGTGACTTCCATCCTTGTGGATGGGAGGTGCCAGAGGAGCAGCCAGGATGGAGGAGGCCTTTGGGAGTTAGCAGTATTTAAATGGTGCTCAGAGTCCCGGGAGTCTTAGAGCAGTGGGTCTCAGTATGCCCCGTGGCCCCCCACAGTTCCCAAAACCTTTTCAGCACTCTATCTTGTCAGAACTGTTATCTGTAATGGTGACAAGACACTTGACTTTTGGCTTAGGTAGCATTTGCGCTAATGGTGTGGATGGCACTGCTAGCTCCGTACATGAATCCAGGCAGTGGCACTGAACTGGTGGCTCATGGTCACAGCACTCAGAAGTGCTCTGCCTCACAGCCTGCAGTGTAAACTAGCTAACCTGATGTGCTTGATGTCGGCAGCCTGAGCTTTGAGGACCCAGCTCATTGCACTGTCAGGACAGTGCAGGCAGAAGGATGCAGGGTGGTTGATGTGCACGATTGTGGGGTCGAGTTAAAGAACACTGGTTATTTAGGGTGGGTACTGGCAGATATTTTTTCGAAAATGAACAGAGCGAACCAGATACTTAAAATTAGCTGACAGTATTGTTGGCAGTAGTAAAATAGGAGCTTTCAAACAAAATTTAGAATTTTGGAAGACCTGATTCTGCTGCCACGAGGTTGACAGACAGCTTCCCGTTATTTAGACTTCCCATGAGATCAGTGGCCATGGGGACGCAGTGTTTCTAACGTAGTGTAATGAAACGTGCCAGTGCTTCTCAGTGAGCTCACATTTTTCCAAATGGCCTATGCACGATGCTGGGAACCACAGGTGGGTAAATGATCCATTCAGGAATAAAAGTGGAGTACAACCAATGAAGTTGGATAAGACTGGAAATTTAATTGACGGTTTCAGATTCCACATCAGAACTACCCTTTTAAGACTGGGCACAGGACTGGAGCGGTGGCTCAGCGGTGACGGCGCTTGCCTGGCATGCGCAAGTATGCGAGTTCAAACCCCAGCACCACGTACACAGCGAAGTCTCAGAAGTCTCAGAGCAATGAAAGCCATGTGAAAAACTAAATAAAAATTGATTCTCTCTGTCTCTCACTGTCCCCTCTTTCTTTAAAAAAAAAAAAAATTTATAAGGACTGGGCACATTGGCACATGCCTGTATTCCCAGCATTTTGGGAGGCTGAGGCAGGAAGATTGCAAGTTCAAAGCCAGCTTCAGCAACTTATTGAGGACCTAATAAGCAACTGAGCAAGACACTGTCTCAAAATAAAATATAAAAAGGGGATGTGGTTCAGTGGTTAAGCACCCCTGGGTTCAATCCCTGATACCAAAAATAAATAAATAGAAATTACTCTTAAACTGTCTGCAGGGGCTGGAGAGGGGTAGCTCAGTGGTTACAGCGCTTGCCCGACATGCTCAAGTACACGGGTTCAAACCCCAGCACTCATGTACACAACTAAGTGTCAGAGCAACAAAATCCATGTGAAAAACTAAATACCCCCTCCCCCCCACACACACTGTCCTTCTCTCTACAGCCACACCTGTAGCCCCAGCTACTAAGGAGGCTGAGGCAGGAGGATCAACATTCAAGACCAACCTGGGCAGCTGAGAGACCCTGTCTCAAAAATGAAAAAGGAAAAATGGGAGGAGCTGGGGACATAACTCAATGGGAGAATGCTTGTGTGGGCCACTGGGTTCAATCTCCAATGCTGAAAAACCCCCCAAAACAACAGAAAAACTAAAAACGGACTTTTTTTTGGTACCACCATTTGTTGTTGGTGTAATACCAAAGATTATTCATATTTATTTGAAAGTGCTTGTTTTCCAAACAAGTGTCTCTGTGAGGCTGTCAACCAAAATCATGCATCATAACTGAGTGCAGGAGGTGGGGCATCTGGCTGTTCTTCCCTGTTCAGGGAGAGAGTGAAAAATGTGCTGAGGAGTACAATAATCAGGCTTTTTTTTTTTTTTTTTTTTTTGGGCTCTGGGGATTGAACCCAGGGCCTCACACATGCTAGGCACATGCTCTACCACTGAGCTATACCTTCAGCCCAAAATACAGGTTCTTACCACATACTTTTTCTTAGAAATGGTTTTTTTCTTACGGTACTGTTAAACCCAGGCCCTTGAGTATACTGTACTAGACAAGCACTGTACCTCTGAGTGCTTTTTGAAAATAACAAAATTATTTTTTGTTACCAGGAATTTAACCCAGGGTCCTTGAGCCACATCCCCAGTTCTTACTATTTTTTATTTTGAGATAGGGTATCACCTAGTTGCTTAGGGTGTCACTAAGTTGCTGAGGCTGGGTTTGAAATTGAGATCCTCCTGCATCAGCCTCCCTAGCTGCTGGGATTACAGGTGTGTGCCACCATACCAGGCTAAAATTTAAAATTTTGAGATAGGGTCATATTAAATTGCCCAGGCTGACCTTGAACTGGTGGTCTTCCAGCCCTTACCTGAACCTCCCAGATAGCTGGAATTATAGGTGTCCACTGTACCCAGGGAAAAATAGTTATTCTTTTTTTCATAAAAATGTTACTTTTGGGAACATGTCATGGGCTTGTTAGATTTAAACATTTCTCAGTCTTGATTTTGTACTTAGTAAGGTCTCGTAGATCCAACAAAGCTTCTGGGATCCTCGGCAATTGAGAGCGTAGGGGCCTGAGATCAAGGTTTCCAAGCAGTGGTTATCTGGAGTCAGGGGCCTGGCCCAGGTTGCCTGTGGGGCTGACGGTCCTTCCTGGGGAGGAGGAGAACCCAGAGGCTTGGAGGAGGGGTAGCAGAGAACAAGCGTGGGTAGAAGCCAGGGACAGCACCAAGTGGTGGGCAGAGCTCAAGGAGCTTGCACACCAGTGACCAAGAAGAGCGCCAGCAAGTAGTGTCACTGCTTGTGGGACTTCTGAGAGCACAGGGCGTGGTCGGAAGGACACACTTAGGACTAGTTGGAGCCCCTGAGTGGTAGAGTGGGAGGAGAGTCTGAAGCAGAGAGCTGGAAGGGCAGCTGAGGAAGCCCTGGTCTGCACTGGGTTTAGATGGGAGTACTCAGGGGAGGAAATGGAGACCTTCAGTAAGGTGCAGGTTTGGGGCCTTTGCTGGGCCAGGGAGGGGCTGCTGAGGGCAGTAAGAATGGCTGCCCTGCCCTGTCAGGTAGAGGACAAGACTTCCTGAAAGACTGCAGGCAGGCCACAGGGGATGCTGGTGTACTCAGAAAGCCTGATTGAGACATTGGAACATGGAGTGGAGCAGGTGAGAGAGCAATTCGATACCTGGCAGAAGAGGGTCTGGGCATGGGGAGGCTCCAGTCGGGGCTGTGCTGCCAGTTGAATAAGTCCTGGAAATTGGATGCAGATTCCCATGCGGCAGAGATGTATAAATCATGTTGGGAGAGGTACTTGAGTGTGGCATTGTGGATGGACCTCCTAACCTGAACGTTCCTCTGCTGCTCATTTTAGAAGATGTCTGTGTTCTGGTATTACTAATGCAGGGAGTCTCCCGCATGGAAGTATATTATATTAACCAACAGTTTTATCTGGAGTCTTTCCTTTAGTGGCTTCTTCTGTTAAGCTTTCAGACATGTCAGGTACTGTGCAACTTAGTCTTGATGTTTTTTCTAGCCAATGTTCTCTCTCTCTCTCTCTCTCTCTTTTTTTTTTTGTACCAGAGATTGAACCCAGGGGTGCTTAACCACTGAGCCACATCCCCAGCCCTTTTTATGTTTTGAGACAAGGTCTTGATAAATTGCTTAGGGCCTCACTAAGTTGCTGAAGCTGGTTTTAAACTTGCGATCCTCCTGTCTCAGCCTTCAGGAGTCCTGGGATTATAGGCGTGTGCCACTGTACCCAGCTTTGTTTTTTTTTTCCTCTCTCTCTCTCTTTTTTTTTTTTTTTTTTTTTTTAAAATAGAGAGGGACAGTGAGAGTGAGGGAGAAAGAGAGAAACATTTTTTATACTTTCGTTGCTCCGAGACTTCTGTTGTGTATATGATTCTGGGGTTTGAACTCGGGTACTCAAGCACCGTAACAATAAGCCACCGCTCCAGCCCCTTTGTTTTCTCTTTTAAAGTTAGGCCTTTTGGAGCAGTGGCCAGTGGTTATGGTGCTGGCCTGGCATGTGCAGGGACCCAGGTTCGAACCCCAGCACCATGTGCACAAAAAGTGTCTGAGCAATGAAAGCCATGTGAAAAACTAAAGTTGATTCTGTTTCTCTCTTTATAAAAATAAATAAAGTTAAGCATTCTGTTCCCACTACCTTATTTCCTCTGCTATCCTGTTCTCATTCTGTGGGGATTTTGTTCCTGTTGTCTTTGATCTTTGCATTTTAATAATGCAGATGTTTGGCTAGATATGGTGCTTGCCTGTATTTTGTGCACACCTGTATTCCTGCATGTTTGGGAGCCTAAAGCAGGAGGGGTCAGTTGAGCTCATTAGTTTGAGATCCTGTCTCAAAAAGAACAAAAATATAAATGTTTATTATGAAAAATTTGTAGGAAAACTCCATGAATCTTATAAGGAAAACTCCATGAATCTTATAAGGAAACAACTGTTTTTGTTGTTGTTTTGATCATGCATATGTGTGTAGAGTTTGGATTATACTAAATATGTAGGTTTTTAAATTTTGATTTTCTTTGTTACATATTGTGTCTTTTTATATTGTCTTTGCAGTGCTGGGGAGTGAACCCAGCCCTTTATTTATTTATCTATATATATATATATATTTTTTTTTTTTTTTTTAAGAGAGGGCTAGTGAGAGAAAGAGAGAATCAATTCTATTTAGTTTTTTATATGGGTTTTGTTGCTCCGACGCTTTGTTGTGTATGTCATGCTGGGGTTCCAACCTGGGTCCCCGCACATGCCAGGTAAGTATCGTACTTACTGCTCCAGCCCACACTTTTTGTATTTTGAGACAAGGTCTTGATAAATTGCTTAGGCCTCACTAAGTTGCTGAGGCTGGTTTTGAATTTGCTATCCTCCTGTTTTAGGAGCCCTCTATCATTGAACTATACATAGAGCCCTAGCCCTTTTTATTTTGAGACAGGATCTCATGGAGTTGCTGAGGCTGGCCTTGAACTTGTTCTTGCCTTAGCTTCCCAACCTTATGTGTATTTCTGAATGTCACTCATTTCTGAAAACATTAGCAACTGTGTGGTTATTGGGTGTCTTCCCCTTGCCCCTGCATGCCCCATAATTCAGCCACGTCCAGCTGTTGGACATGCTGGCTCTTCCACTTCTGCGTTAGTTTTCTCATCTCTTGGGCATTTTAAGGATTGATTGAGATGGTGCAGATGAAACACGGAACCTCGTGCTTAGCGGTGTGGGAATGCTGACTCCTACAGCTGCTGGTGACGGCTTCTGACTTCTTTGGCTTCCTTCTTTCTTGAGATGCTTCTCCACTCTTTCCTGGCCCTTGGTTCCTATCCTGGGGGTAGCCATTGCCTAGTTATGGTCTCCAGGGATTCTTCTGGGCTGGGGATAGTTATAGTATTTGTTTCTTGCACTTCAGAATTGAATTTCCACACACTGGGTGGCTCAATCAACACACAACTCTTCAGTTCTGGAGGGTAGAAGTCTGAAATCAAGTGTGGACAGGGCGTGCTCACTCTGAAGAAGGTTCCAGGGAAGACTTTCTTCTTTTATGGGTGTTGAGTGGATCTAGGGCTTCAGGCATGTTGAGCATGGGCTCTGTCAGTGAGGGAGGCCCCTGGCTCTTCTCCTTCCGTTGTTTTGATTCTGGTGATTGCCAGCAGTTCTTGTTTAATGGCTTGTCGATGTGTCACTCCAGTTTTTTGCTTCTGTGTTCACAGGGCCTTTCTCTGGCTGTCTGCTGTCCTTAGAAGTGTCATTGGGTTAAGGCCTGTACTAATTCAGTGTGATCTCACTTTAACCTGACTAATTACACCTGCAGACACCTTTTTCCAAATAAGATCACGTTCACATCTCCAGAAAGACCCAAGTACTGGGGGACATTGTTCAACCTCTGTAGTTACCTAGCTCTTTGTCCTTGACCCTAGTCTGGTTTTCGTAATTGCTGTCTCTTGGCTGTGGCCAAGAGGCGTCTCAGCTGCATGTTGAAGAACTTACTAGAAAAGATAGATGTTTTCTAGGGATTCTGCATTTTACAGAACCAGAGTTTGGAATACCGTTGGCTTCTCAGGTGAGTGTGGATCAGCAGAGGAAAGCCCCTCCTGCCTGTCACGTCTCTGTGAGCATGACTACGGGAGAAGCAAGAGCTGAGAAGGCTGCCTTCTTCAGTTTTTAGCATATTCTTCCTGGCGTTGAACCCGGTGAGCCACTGCCACCTTGAAGCACGTTCTTCTTGGCTTCTGGCACCTCAAGGCATGTGATTCTCCTGTATTTCTGTTTGGTCTTAGTTGCCTGGCAAGACTCCTTACCTGCCCTATATACCTTGTCTGGAGTTTTGCAGCCTCGAGTCCAGAATCCCTCTGCCTTCGACATCTCCAAAATTGACCACATCTACCTCATCCCCAGGCTACTTCGGAGAGCTCTGGAAGTTCTGCCTGCCCAGCCCCTGACCTTGGGCTCCAGTCCACTTGTGCTGTTTTTGCTGCTGGGTCCTGCATCCTTTGTCTCAGCTTGAATGTCACCACTTCAAGGAAGGGCCTCTGCTCTTCCCTGTTGATTTGGTCCCACTAGCTGACCAGTTATTGCTCTTATGGCACTTGGTGCAAGATGTGGGTCCCTGTGTCTTACTTTCCCTAACCGGCAGGTTTGAGGTTGAGGGTGCACCAGCTATGCTGTGGGTGGCAGTGTGGTCCACCAGTTCAACAGAGAGCCTAGGATTCCTGGTCTTCAGAGAAGACCATTTGCACTTAGGCTTGGGGACAGTAGGTAGCTTGTGAGATGCACAGTGAGGACCCAGGCTTTGGGCAGATGGGAGGACTATCAAAAAGCCCAACTCCTGGGGGAAACAGCAACATGGGGAACCCAAGCTGGGCATCCATGACATGGCATTAGCCCTAGATAACTAAGTATATATACATTTGTTCTTGAATGTTTGATAGTATTTCCCCCTCAATTGTAACTCTATATCATCTAATAAAAAAAATTAAAGAGAAAAAAAAAAAAAGAAAGCCCAACTCCTGAGGGCGTTGGGGCATCTGCTGCCACACCTGGGAGAAGGGGAGGGAGAACTGCTTTTCCTGGGGATCAAGGGAATCCAAGAGCAGGGAGCATCTCTATCTCTGTGCCTAACTTTGAAAAGGCATTTAAAAGATGTTTTTTTGCATCACGTCAGGCATGCCTCTTTACATTTTTTTTTTTTTTTAAAGAGAGAGGGACAGAGAGAGTTTTTTCATGTGGCTTTCGTTGTTCCGACACTTTATTGTGTAATGATGCTGGGGTTTGAACCTGCATCCTCGCACATGCCAGGCAAGCGCCAGAACCACTGAGCCACTGCTGCAGCCTCAAGACTGGGATTTTTAATTCATCACACCCTTTCTGTGATGTCGCCTTTAAAATTGCCTGGTTTAAGGTGTGCTTTAAGACATCTGTGGAATGGGCTCCAAAAATGAACTTACTTTCTTTCTTTTTTTACAGGAAGAGGGGACAGTGAGAGAGAAAAAGAGAGCAATTTTTATTTAGTTTTTCATGTGACTTCAGTTTCTCCATTGTCACGCATGCCAGGCAAGTGCCGTAACCATCAAGCCACCGCTCCAGCTCTTTTTTTTCTTTTTTAAAGAGTGAGAATGAGAGAGAGAAAGAGAATCAATTCCATCCACCCTTTCATATATATGGTCCTTGCTTCTCTGACACCCAGTTATGTGTTGCGATGCTGGGGTTTGAACCCGAGTACTCGTGCATACCAGGCAAGCACTCTTAACTACTGGAGCGGTGGCTCCAGCCCCCAAAAATGAGCTTTCAAGGCATTGATTTATTTAGCAAATTATTTCCAAGTGCTTATTAGAACAAGACACTGCTCGACCTGGGTGTGGTGGCCAGGCCTATATTCATAGCTCTTCAGGAGGCTGGCAAGTTCAAGGCTGGCCTGAGCAATTTGGTGAGACCCTGTCTCCAAATAAAAAAATAAAAGGGCTGGGGATGTTCCTCAGTGGTAAATCACTCTTGGGTTCAGTCCCTAGTACTCTCCCCCCAAAAATCTTCAGATTGATGAGTGAAGAATGGATTATTGGGGCAGATGTAGAAACAGGTCACTTAAAGGAGACTGTTGATGAAAAGTGATGTGGCTTCCAGGGGACACTGGTATTGCTGGTCCAAAGACTATAGGTTGAGAAATGAGCACTGTAGGATTAATCTTTTTTTTTTTTTTTTTTTTTTAAAGAGAGAGGGACAGTGAGAGAGACAGAGAAAGAGAGAAACAACTTTATTGAGTTTTTCACATGGCCTAAGTTGCTCCAACACTCAGTTGTGTACGTGGTGCTGGGGTTTGAACCCGGGTCCTCGTGCTTGCCAGGCAAGCGCCGAAACCGCTGAGCCACCGCTCCAGCCCAGGATTAATCTTGAAGAGAGAGTGGGAGCAGCAGAGAGGAGGTGGTCCATGGGCCTGGTTCATGTCTAGGGCTGCTATTAAGATTGAGCTACAGTGCAGGTGACTTTTTTTTTTTTTTTTTTAAAGAGAGTCAGGGCTGGAGTGGTGGCTCAGTGGTTACTGCACTTGCCTGACATGTGTGAGGATGTGGGTTTGAACCCCAGCACCACATATGCAAGAAAGTATCAGCAATGAAAGCCACATGGAAAACTAAACAAAATTGACATGACACTCTCTTTCACTGTCCCTCTTTCTTTTTTTAAAATTTATTTTTTCTGTCCCTCTTTTTAGGAAAAAGAAAAAAAAGGAGTCAGTCTTATTTAGTTTTTCACCTGGTTTTTGTTTTTCCAACACTTCATTGTATATATGGTGCTGGGTTTGAACCCGGGTCTTCATACATGCCCCACAAGCCCTCTAACTGCTGAGCCACCTCTTCAGCCCCTTGCATGAGCTTTTAAGTCAGCTGGTTTCATAGCTTCAAGTTTTATTTTCGTCCATGTGGTGACTTCTCTTGTTAGCAGGTTAGGACATGTGACAGGGACATGTGATACTTCTGTCTTTATTAACTCTCAGGATGAATAGAGTGAATTAGCGATAAACTTTGGTTATGTGTCTGAGAGATGGTCAGAACTCGTTGGCCTCTCAGCAGACAGTGATACTGTGTCACAAGCAGCTCTTTCATGCGTAACAGTCTTGACAAACTGCTTATTGGGCTCAGAATATTAGGTTTGGAAGGTGAGATTGAGAAAACTCAGTGGCAGAGCACTTGCTTAGTGTAAGCAATGTCATGGATTTGATCAACAGGAACAAAAGAAAAGCAAAAGATGGGGGCGGGGGAGCTGGGTTTGATTGGGAGAGGGAGGGATTTTATTTTATTTTGTGGTGCTCCACTGAGCAACATGTGTGCCCAGCCCTGGAAGGAGGGATTTGAGTGTTTAGAAACTTATTTCTTTAATGACATATAACAACACAGTTAGCATATTACCATAGTTACTCCTTCGCAGATCCAGCATGAGTCGCTGAAGTCTTGCACTTGTTGGCCAGCCTAGGGTAACTGGGCCATCTGGAAGGGTTGCAGAGGTGGAGCTAGTGAATGATCAGTGACTCTTGATGTGGCTGAGGCTGTCCAGGCTCACTTGGGAGGAGATGGGACAATAAGAAAAGCCCACTGCCTTGTCCTTCCTGTCACCTGGGAGCTGTGCCCAAATCAAGTTCTCCTGAACGTGTAGCTGAGATGAACTTTACCTTACAGCGTGTTTTATGCTTCAGAGCTGGAGGAAGGGAGTTTGAATGTTTTTACCATAAGGAAATCATAGTCGAGGAAGCAGATGTGTTGGCCCCAATTAGAACATTATATAGCAAAACCTCACATGGCACCCTGTAAATATGTGTAACTTTTATGTTTTTATGTTTTACGTGTCAGCTAAAATTAATTGAACTTTAAAATTAACCCCCCACCCAGGGATAATCATGGCTATTTAGTGACCATCTACTGAGTGGTGGGCACTATATTATGAGCCAGAGGTTGGCCTGCTGCAGCCTACCATCTCTTTGTATGGGCAACTAAGAATGTTTTTTATTTATTTTATTTTTAAATTTAATTAGTTTATTTATTTATTTTTTTTTAAGAAAGAGGTACAGTGAGAGAGAAAGAATCATTTTTATTTAGTTTTTCGTGTGACTTTTATTGCTCGGACATTTGGTTGTGTACATAGTGCTGGGGTTTGAACCTGCGTCTTTGTGCATGCCGGGCAAGTGCTGTAACCGCTGAGCCACCGCTCCAGCCTGTTTTTATTTTTAAATGGTTGAAAAGCAAAAAGAATAATGCTATTTTTTTTGACATGTGCATTTAGTGTGAAATTCAGTTTCCAGCGTCCCTGGGTGGGTTTTATTGGAGTGCAGCTGAGGTTCTGTACATGTTGCCTGATACCATGGCTTCCTCTGTACTAGAGCAGGGTATTTGCCATCTGTCACCCACTGTGAGCTCTGACTACCATGTTGTCCTTTGGCCTCTCATCAGCAGGGAAGCAGGCCTGGGCCAGGTACAGTTTACCTCACCTTCTAGAACTGGGCCCCAGATCCACCTTTCTGATCCAAAGCCTTCTGTTTTTAATCATATGCAGCACTGCTTCCCACAGAAAAATTCCTTTCTCTTTTCCTTTGATAATGTCAGTTTTCAATTATGTGCTAACATTATACTGGTCTAATGATGGGGTGTTCTCCACATGAGAAATGTAGATAGGTCTTCTAAATTTCCCAGTTTAACCTTTTATGTGCCATCCTATATGTAGGACCACCTATACAATGCTCAGTGTAAGTTCTTACAGGTGTCTCCATGTAGGATGATGGGCAGTAATGGATTAAGTTGCCTTTGACATCTTATCATACGTGAAATTTTGACCCTTAACAGATGTCTTAGGAGAGTTCCTTGGTGGTTGTGCCACAGGGTCTGAGAAGGTCTTTGGATGAGGAAGGAGCCAGGGGTGTTAGTAAGGTTTTTGGGTAGTTGACAGCATGACCGTATGTGCAGAAGATGCCAGGATTTCACCACTGTGGGCTTAGCCATGAGCAGGACATGAAATCCCCAAAATGCCTGTGGGTGCTTGCTTGGCTGCTGGTGCTTCCCCAGCCAGCACCTCAATACGTGAACTCTTCTGCGGAGTGCTTGCACTGGGGTGGGAGTTCTGAGCTCAGTCCTGTGCACGGTTGGGTGCTTGCTACTTCTCTGTCTTGCTTCTCTGGGGCCCTCCAGTTTCTTTCCTAGCCAGCACCACCCAACAGCCTGCCCGTGTGAACTGCTGTCATTCATTTGGTTGGGAAGCCACGGGTTCTGGAGGGGTGAGGTGTGAGTTCTCAGGGACACTTGGGGTGTCCCAGCATGTGGCATATGAGGGCAGATGATGCTCAACACTGCAGTGCACAGGCCCACACCACCACTGCAGAGGTCTCAGGCTGCTTGGTCTGCAGGGCTGGGTGCGAGACCTTGCTTCCTGTTGGCTCGCAGCACCGCGCTTGGCTGACCCGGACGAGCAAGGACTTGTTCCCTGTGTTGTGTGTGCCGGCAGCATTTCTGTGGAGCCGGCTTGCAGCAGTTTGAATTCTGCTGCATTCCTCCCCTTGGTATTCTGGGAATCTCCAGATAGTGATTTCTGTGTGCTCCGCTGAACTTTCTCTGTATCTTTTTTTGTTGGCTTAATTAGTTCTACTTCCATGAAAGTGAAGTACTTAGTGCCCCTGGGTAGGAAGTGTGGAAACTGAGAATGTTCTTCTACTGGCCCTGCTCGCCAGAGGGCCCAGCCTCCCTGACCCAACTGGCAGCTCTGGAGAAGGTTCCCCAGTTCCTTGCCCTGGTTGCTCTCCTGATGCACATCATTTTTATTTTAAGACAAATTTGAGTACTCTATAAAATGGATGAAAATTTCACATTGATTTTCATTCACCCTTATCACTAAAGACGTCAGGGTGTTTTTTGAGAACATGGACTTGTTTTTATATAACCACAATGTCGAAAGCAGTGAGCTTCACAGTGAGTCCAAGCTATTTTCTCACCCACGTTGTGTTCTGTGGTAGGTACGGTCAGTCTGGGAACACATGCTGCAGTTGGACCTCAGGCTAGTTGTCCTGTGGAATAACATTATTTTAGGTCTGTCTGAGCTTCCCCATAGTTGGGTTCAGGTTTGCATTTTGGGCAGAATACGTATTCATAGAAGTATGTCCTGGGCTTCTCTGGACCATGGGACGTAGGGCTGCAGGATTCCACTCCCCTTGAGGTTGGTCCTGTGTCTATTCTGTCCTCACCTTTGCTGGCCTGCCTTCTCACTCCTGCCTCAAGGCTGCAAACCCCACCTTCCCCAGGAGGTGCCTTTCCATAAGCAGGTTCCTGCTGGGTTTTGTTCTAAGACATAAGATTGGGAAGTCGTCTCTGTTCTTGATGAATGTCTGACAAATCACCCAGTTTTATAGCCCACTCCTACAGCAGAGGGTGGGTTTTGTGAGTGGGGCTGGAGGTGAGCCAAGAAGGGTACCTGTGGGGTCTCTTCTCCCCACACCATCTCTTCCTCCTCTTCCCCTCTCTTTGCCCTGTCCTTCTTTCTGCCCATTTTCTTCCCTCCCCTACCTATGCTGTCAACCCTGTTGGCCTCCACTGAGGCCCAGATTTGTGTCTTGACCCATAGGGTCACAAATTCATGGCATCCTTACTGTGTTTCCGGATGTTCACTGTGCCCTTTGGTTGCAAAGGCACCTAGTTGCCTATATTGTATTGTGAGAGGAGCTCAGTAGCCATTGGAAAAAATAATACTCAGAAGTTGGAGGAGACTTTTAATTTTATTCTTTCTTTTTTGGACCAGGGTTTGAACCCAGGGAGCACTTAACCTAATCTCTGAGCTATGTCCCCAGCCCTTTTAATTTTGCTGAGTTGCTGAGCCTGACCTTGAACTTGATTGAGATCCTCCTGCTTTAGCCTCCAAAGCTGCTGGGATTATAGGTTTTTCCCACTGCAACTGGCTTGATTTATTCTTTCTTTTTTTTTTTCTTTTAGAGAGAGAAGGACAGTGAGAGAGAGAGAGAGAGAGACAGAGAATCAGTTTTATTTAGTTTTTCACATGGCTTTCATTGCTTTGACACTTATTTGTGTACGTAGGTGCGGGGTTTGAACCCATGTACTTGGGCATGCTGGGCAAGCGCCGAAACTGCCGAGCCACCGCTCCAGCCCCCTGATTTATTATTATTATTTTTTTTAAAGAGAGAAGGACAGTGAGAGAGAGAGAGAGAATCAACTTTTATTGAGTTCTTCACATGGCTTTAGTTGTTCTGATACTTAGTTGTGTATGTGGGTTGCTGGGGTCCAAACCCATGCACTTGTGCATGCCAGGCAAGCACTGCAACCACTGAGCCACCGCTTCAGCCCCCCCTGATTTATTCTTAAATAGCCACAGTTAACTAATGGACTGTAGAGCTTCTCAAACTTCAAAGTCAGGCTGGACCCCACCCACTCACTTCCTGTGCCATGTTGATGCTCTGGTGCTGGCTTTTTTATCAAGCACCAGGGAGAACCTGGTTCTTAGGGCATGTGCCATTGGGAGGGTATAGCACCATCTGCTGTTGGAACCCTGACTTCTCAAGCTAGTAACTCTTTGTGTTCAACCTCTGTTTCCCATTTGAGTTCATCACAAGGTCCAGGGTATCTCATCATTCAGTTTGGGAAATGAGATTTTGTGGGAGGTGGGTACAGGGATTTGAACCCAGGAGTGCTTAACCACTGAGCCACATGTTCAGCCCTTTTTATTTTTTTATTTTGAGACAGGGCCTCACTGAGTTGCCGAGGGCCTTGCTAAGTTCCCTGGACTGGCCTTGAACTTGCAGTCCTCCTGCCTCAGCCTCTGGAGCCACTGGAATTACAGGCCTGCGCCACCATGCCCAGCTTAGGAGAATGAGACTTTAATGGCTGTCTGTGCTGAACTTGGTACTGTAGTATGGTGGGGTGGTATTCCCGCAAGAAGGGCCCTGCCTGCTGGAAGGCTGAGGGACAAAGTGCCTTGCATGCCTGAAATTAGTGAAGTCGAGCCATGCTGTCTGTCACCAGAGGAGCCATCAGAAGATATTCAGGAAAGACTATGGTTGACAATATAAAGGGCCTCATCAGTGCTTCTATGGGAAAAGCAGAATTTATCATCTCAAACATAGAATTAAAGACAGACATTTAAAAGACAGCTGTAGCTTTGACGAGTGTGACAGGTGAACTGAAAGCCTCAATGATCTGTTCAAGGACCAAGTGACTGCTCTTATCAGATACCCAGATCTGGCCTTGACCCTTCTTTTCTTTCTTTTCTTTTTTTTTTAAAGAGAAGATGAGAGAGAGAGAGACAGAGACAAAGAGAATCAATTTTTATTGTTTTTCACATGGCTTTCATTGCTCTGACATTTAGTTGTGTATGTGGTGCTGGGGTTTGAACCCGTGTACTTGTACATGCCCGGCAAGTGCCATAACTGCTGAGCTACCACTCCAGCCCGGCCCTTCTTTTCTTCACACAGTAGGCCTGAACAGCAGTAGGGATAGTCATAAGCACATTTACATGAAAGCATCATGGAGATTGTGTGTTAGTTTCACTCCTAGAGGCCACTCATCTGTTGACCCTCCCGTTCTGGGAGATGACAGCATTCCTCCTGATCCTGTATCTTTGGTCTGTGTTTGATGCTCTGTGCCTCCCTCCTTGGCTGCTTGGTGTCTCAGTGGAGAGAACAGGCTTATGCCATCTGGAGAGGGGTTTGTCACTGCATTGCAAAGAGCGCCATTGCTCAGCCTGCCCTTGTTCCTTTCCCAGGGACCTGTCTCTCATCCCTGCGGTAGGCAAGAGCTTGCCTAGTGAAGACGCTGGACATGGCTGGGGTTAGAACATGCAATCCACACACCCTGGCTTTACTTAGTCTCTCCTGTGTTGTGTTTAGGATGCTTCCCTCCACAGGCTTTGTGCGTGAGACTCTCTCTGTGCCTTCTGAAACAGTGCTGTTCTGTTCTATTCTTTTCTCTTTTCCCCATTTTTTGGTACCAGAAATTGAACCCAGAGGTGCTTAACCATTGACCCTCATAATCCCCGGTTCCTTTTTTTTTTTTTTTGGGCTGAGGACCGAATTCAGGGCCTTGCGTGTGCTAGGCAAGTGCTCTGCCACTGAGCTAAATCCCCAACCCCCCTTTTTGGTTTTTTATTTTGAGATAGGGTCTCACTAAGTTGCTGAGGCAGGCTTTGAACTTGTGATCCTCAAGTCTCCGCCTGAGCATTGCTTTCTTTATTTTTAAGAGAGAGCCAAAGTGAGAGATAATCAGTTTCATGTAGTTTTTCATGTGGCTTTCGTTGCTCCGACACTTGGTTATTTATATATGTGCTGCTGGGGTTCTAACAAACAAACGTCCTTGTGCATGCCAAGCAAGCGCTGTAGCCGCAGAGCCACTGCTCCAGCCCTGAGCATTATTTTTTTGAATTAATTTGTCCCAAGTCACCACAGGACTACATTCAGTAGGATTGGGAGGAGGCAAAAATGTCCACCGGTTAAGCAAACATTGGGATGGCTGGTGTGTGCCAGACTGCCCAAGTGTGTGGTGGGGAGTGGGCAGAGGTGCTGCACTGAGCTCCAGGCCCAGGCCTGGCCCCCTGCTTGCCTCCCCACTCCAGTGCTTCACTGCTTTCACCAAGTCACATCAAAGTCACACTGTCCACTTCTGTGGAAACCGAGGCCAGGTGGCCCCTCACCCTGCCCATGATTCACCCTCCGTGGCTGGGAGTGGAAGACTGGGGGCTGTTTTTTTTCAAGGACCTTAGAGCCATTCCTCATCAGTGAATAACCCGTGTGGAATTTTGTTACTCCTGCCTGGTTTTCTTGTATTCAGTAGCCACAGTGAATTCCTGCAACTTCCAAGTTCTTTGTTCAAGGAATTTTTAATTTCCTTGAATGTTTGCTTGCTTATTGCTTAACGGGGGAGGAATTTCAGGGGGCAAAAGGAAATGTCTGTATCCTTAAACCAGGTCTTCATAGAGAGAGTTCCAGCCTCACAGTGGACCTCTCTCCCGCCCCTGCGAATGGGCGCTCAGCAAAGTTAATGCAAAGGTAGAAGCGGCTGGCTCTCGGAGCTCAGTGTGAGCTGTCGGGAACCTGACTAGTGTGTCCGCCCCTCTTGCTCTCCGGTGTCAGCACACCACAGCAGCCTCTTCTGGCCACTCTTTACCAAAGATGCCACCCACCTGTCCAGCCTTCTTACCTAGTTCTTTCTCCTTCGGTGAACAGCACCTGACATTTCAAAAGAATAGATGGTGGTACATCTGCTTCAGCTAGAGAGTCAGCCCATCACAGCAAGGGCCGGTCCTGCCTCTGTGACTCCCAGCGCTTCAAGGCCTGGCAGGAGAGGCTTTTAGTGGAGGAAGGTGTTGCTCCTCAGGAGGAGCGTGATGCCTGCACCCTGCTCTGGTGCTGTTGAATGGTACAGCTGTGTGTGCACTCGGGCTCCAGCTGTGGCTCCAGCTGTGGCTCCAGCTGTGCACGTATGCGTGCTTTGCTCCAGCCCCAGCTGGTACTTGGAGTGACCCGAGGCCTATACCACTGGGCTCCACGGAGGACCTCCTCATCGCAGGCAGCTTGACTGTGGCTTCTTCGTTACCATGCTGCTTCTGCAACACAGGTTACCTGGAGCAGGAGTCATAAAGGTATGACTGAGCTGGAACACCTTCTGTGTTTTAGGGTTTTATAGGAAATACTCGTCTTCACCTGCTAAATTTTAGAAGTATGTCTTTTATCTCGACTGGGGGCAATATTTTACTTTCTAGAATTGTTTCTAATTCTTCAAGGTAAAACGATTTTTGGCATTTCTGTTGAAGAGATTGGTGACCCAGGCACAGCAGAGAGCTACCACCTACGGGCCTCCCAAGGTCTTGTGACCCAGAGGCTTGGGGAGGAGTGCCCCAGGGTACAGTTGGTAAGGCAGAAGGGCTTTGAGTTAGGCTGAGCTGAAAAAGTTTGGCTTTCTTCTGTGGGAGTATCTAAAGACTTTGGAGCGGAGGAGTCACATGTCAGAGCTGTCCTTCAGAAAGATACATTAGGCAGTGATGCTTAAGATGGATTGAAGAAGAAGAGGTGGGGTGGAGAAGCACAGTAGTAGGAGGTCAGGCAGGGGGGCAGAGTACCAAAGGCGAGGGCCATTGCTGGTGCGGTATTGACTCGGGAAGGGGGTTTTGAGTTTGCTGGAGAAGACCGGTGGGACCTCGGTGGTTCTGGGAAGGAAAGGAACTCCCAGTTTTGCTGTAGGTGGGGAGTCTGAAATCCTGTAACTAGGATAGGGGATGCCCTTAGAGCATTTCAGTGGGGTAGAACTTTCTAGGAATGGGAGTGTGGACAGGGAAGGGAAATAACAAGGAAGGAGAAAAACCCAGAAAGAACCATATCCCTTGACAGCCAGAGGATGTTGTTGCTTGTGGTTGGTTATGCCAGGGTAGGCCAAGGAAAGGTGACACTGAAGATCTGTTTTGGGGAGCACGTGACGGGCTATGTCAGGGAGAGGCCTCAAGTTTGGAGGACAGAAGAGAGTTGGGGACTTGGGAGCCCTTGCAGAGACCATGGTGCTGCCGCGAAATGAGGGTCTGATGTATGCATGCACTAGCACCTAGGAATGGGTGCTGGAGGCTGGGTAGGTATGGGGGTGCATATAGCTTTGGAGCTATTCGTTCCAAGAAGTCAGCCAACTGAAGCTCTAATTAAGAAAAAAAGAATTGGGGCTGGAGCAGTGGCTCGGTGGATGGAGCAAGCGTGAGGACCTGGGTTCAAACTCCAGTACCACATGTACAACTCAGTGTCATAAAAACAAAGGCCAGATGAAAAATAAATGAAATTGTTTCTCTCTTTTACCCTCTCCTTCTCCCTCTCCCTCCCTCCCTCCCTCCCTTCCTCTCTCCCTCCCTCTCTCTCTCTCTCTCTCAAAAAATAAACAAATAAAGAATTAAATGATAAGGCCTGGATTGCAGAGCCTAGGGAAGGACAGGGAACAGCTTGGGGGAGAATGGGTGCGTGCTCCCCGCCCTAACTCCAGCTTGGTTTCCATGCTGGTAGGGAAGAGCAGTTTGGTCCTGTTGGGCTGGGTTTCTACTGGGGTTGGGGTGAATGGTGGAGAGACAGAGGTACTGCCAGGAGCCATTCTAGGCCTAGAGTGCAGGGGAGGAGCAGAGGAAACTCTTAGCACTGTAAGCTATATAGATCCCACCCCCGCAGCCTGGCAGAGGTTCCAGAGTAAGGCCCTTGCCTGCAGCCCCTCAATAGGAAAACAGGAGCTAAGTTCACAGCAGGTAGGGTTGTTCCACAGGGAGAGAGGTGGAGAAAAAGGCCTGTGGGCAGAAGGAGGGAGCACAGGCAAGCACTGTAGTCTCTGAGCTCCAGCTGTGCAGCTGTGTTTTAAAATCTAGTTTGGTGGCTTAGAATGTGAATGTACTCAGGTTTACTGACTGAATTGCTGGGAACCCCAAGTGACAGGGTTGCGTGGTGCTTTGGAGCAGCCTGACACATCTATGTGTCTTAGGGCCGGGTCTTGTGGGAATCACCGCTGCTTTGAACGTGCAGCAGCTCTGCCCAGGTGCGGGGTGGAACCAGGGCCCCTTGAGGCCAGAGGGCAGAGGAGGCTGGACGAGGCTATGCCGGCTCTACTGTGGAACAGTTGCATCTAGTGACCTCGATACCACACTTCTTGAGTGTGGGAAGTGGTTGAGTTGGAAGTGGTTCAGGTCACTGCCCTTTGCCTCTAGCTCTTGTTGTGGCTGGTCCCTTGTGTGCCCCTGGTTCTCCATGTGTCCTGGGGACTGCTGTGGTATTGTCCTCTTTTTACTCACTGCACCCAGCCAGGCTTTGGTCTGGAAGCTTGTTTCTTTGTTCCTTATTAAAGCTGTGGGTGGTGCTCTTTTAAGTGTGCCTCCCCATTTCCATACCAAATTCAAAGCGTTGTGAGCATATTGTTGTTTTCATATACTTTCCACATTGATGTGTTTTCTTGGTTCTTCCTCCGAATACATGTCAAAAAATATTCAGTGGTCGTCCTGAATGCCAAAGCGACTTTTTTCCTGGCTAAGTTTGAGGTCCTCCCCTGGGTAAAATTGAAGTTGGGAGAGAGCTGGAAAAATCTTTGTTGGCCATAGTGCTCAATTACCACTCTGGGCATGCCCTACATTGATAAGTGTCTAGGTTTGCTGGCCATAGTGGCACACACCTATAATCCCAACTACTCAGGGGCCTGAAGTGGATTGAAAACAAGTTTGAGGTCAGTCTTGGCAACTTTAACCCCATCTCAAAATAAAAAGGGCTGGGGATGTGGGTCAGTGGTAAAGCGCTTGCCTGTGTGTGCGAGGTGCTGGGCTGTGTCCCAAGAAAAAGTAAGTAGACAGATTCTTCTCAGACCTGATGGTCTCAGGAAGATGGGACAGAGGTGTGATTGTAACGTTGTCACATGTGTCCACAGGCAAATGACAGTTCCATGTGGACTGTCATTTGAAGCATGTGAATTCAATCCTTGAGGACACTTGTCCTGCATGGCGGGAGTAAGGTGGAGTCCCATGGCGGGGAGTCCAGGTGACAGGCTGTGAGGCCAGGTGACTGATTTCATCGCAGGCTCCCTGCATAGACCACTGTGGGCACTGGCATGCGACTGCCCTTGACAGCATGCTGGTTTTCTTTCAGGGCCCCTTTTATAGACCACACAAGCAAGGCAGCCACATCTCACGTGGGCCTCAGCTGTGAGAGTGTGGAATTTGCTTTTCTCTCTTCAGCAGGTGCCAGTGGCAAGCTTTCTCCTCTGCCCAGTGTTTTGGAGAAAAGTATTTTGATGCATGAAAATTTGAGCCCAGCTCATGCACACATTCGTGGCCCTGCAGAGGAGGGGTGTGTTAATTCCGAGCTTAGGTGCTATTTACTTTAGTTTCTGTCGTTCTTTAAAGAAGTACGCACTAAAAAATGTGAGACACAAAAAAGTAATCTCATACCAAGAGAAATAAGTAGAAGCAGACTCAGTGACGACCTGATAGTGGAGTTCCAGACGAGAGCTGTCAGGTAGCTGGTGTTTTAAAAGCCCCACTGACAACAATGCACGCATGTGTCGTGTGTTGAAAGGCAGAGCTACTAGAAGGGCAAGGTGGTGAGTGGGGCCAGCAAGTGGGCTTGTGGGACTGACCATATCAGTGGAGACCCAGAGTGTGGTGCTGGTGGAGAAAGGACAGGGGACAACAAAAATGGCAGTGCATCCAGGTCAGCCGGGCCCTAGGAGGTGACTAGCATACATGTAGTCGAAGGAAAGCAGGCCAGGAGGAGCATTGCAGTTGGACTGCTGGAAAAGATAAGTCTAGCTAGGAAAAAAGTTACTCAAGTGAGAAGACAGCAGAGTGACCTTCTAAAGGGGCTGCATTGGCCATCCAGAATTCCACACCCAGGGAGAAGACGTTTTCAAAATGAAGATGGAGGAAAGACTTTTTCCGACTCCAGCTGTGGCACTCACAGGTAGATTCTCTGGGCAGATGTAGCACACTGCAGTCTCTTCTAATGCCAGCATTCTGGGTAAGGGCACAGTACCTGGCAAGGCCAACTGTAAGTATGGCCAGTTGGTCAGGAGTTGGGGAGGTTCCCATGTGCCTCCTCAAGTTCAATATTTTGCTAGAACAACTCCCAGAATTTAGGAGAGCACTATAGTTTTGGCTGCCTGGGGTTGGAAGTTACACCCGTGCACATGTGCGTGTCTGTGTTACAAGCCCTACGCTCAGGATTGCAGGGTTTCCTCAGTGCTGCTGGGAACTGAGCCCAGGACCTCTAGTGACCCAGGTGGGTGCTCTGCTACTGAGCTACACCCCAACCCTGGTCACCTTCTTTTCAGTCTTAGAGCGCTTCCTTCCCTTCTGCCACAGCAAGATATTTCCAGTGTTGGACCTCGAGTGAGCAATTTCTCAGAGGAGCACTGCAGTTTCTTTTAATGTAATACATTTTAAAAACCAAGGCCTGGGTTTTGCTTCCAGAAGCTTTTGGCTGGCAAGGGCTGGGAGAGGAACAAGTGTCTGCATGAGTCCATCCTTGAGCACCAGAGGACCCTCCATTCATCTTGCTCTCCTGGGACCCCTGGTTCCCAAGTACAACTGTATCCTTGACTCTGTCCTGCAGACTGCAGCATGAAGCTCCACCTGCAGCCCTTTGTAGTGTTCTTTTTGCCTCCAGATGTGCCCCGCGTGTGCATGAGTCTCCTGTCTCGGTTGGTGGTGGTTTTTCACAGGTCTTGCTGTTTGTTGATGGTGAGCTCTTGTTTTTTGCTTGAAAGAATCTCTGGTTTGTCTCTGACCTCTTTGAGTTGATTCCATCATGTGCAGTTGGAGGTGATGGTAGTTTGAGTGATTCCCACCTCGCATCTTGCTTTTCATTATGTCTGTATCAGAACTGTTCAGTGGTGACTTCACTTAGTCTCTGACAGTCCCCATCCTCATGTAGAGTCCCTGGGGCTGGATGTGTTCTGGAATTCAGGCTTTTTCCAGGTTTAGAAAGATGAGGTGTGCTTGTGCTAGGCAGCTTCTAATCAGACGCCTAAGCTCAGCTTGTTTGCACTACCTGGAAAAAAAGACAAGACTCCATGAATCTGTTCTGCTCTAGCACTGATCTCCAAATTGTAGATAAGTAACCGTGTCTCCCTGTGTGTTCCCTGTGTTGCTGTTATCCTGGTACGGAAGAAATCCTTGCTGGCAGTGTGCTTTAGCTCCTTTCAAAATGTCACTGCAGCATATAAAGAAATTCTCAAGAGGATTCAGTTTGTAAATTGTGAAAAACACTGAATGCCACACAAGTACTAGCATTTGGTACTTAGAACCTCAAGAGGTGGGCTGAAGCGGTGGCTCAGCAGTTAGGGTGGTGCTTGCCTGGCATGCATGAGTATGTGAGTTCAAACCCCAGCACCACGTACACAAAGAAGTGTCTGAGGAATGAAAGTCACATGAAAAACTAAATAAAAATTGCTTCTCTCTTTTTCTCTCTCTCACTGTCCCCTCTTTCTTTAAAAAAAACCTCAAGAGGTACTAAAATGTATATGTATAAGGAAGATGATCACATTAATGTTCTATACTGCTTAACTAGCTCAAGTCAAAACATAGGCTCAGTTGATCATATCAGGAATCTGGAGAAGGCACCCAGTCTTTAACACAGCAATTCTGTCTTTGGAAATCCCTGAGGGTGTGGTTTTGTTGTGGTGGTGGGTTTTTTTTTTTTTTTTTTTTTTTTTGTTTGTTTTTAAAGAGGAGACAGTGAGAAAGAGAGAGTTACTTTTTTTTATTATGATTTATTTTATTTATTTATTTTTTAGTTCCTCATGTGACTTTCATTCCCTGGACACTTTGTTGTGTACGTGGTGCTGGGGTTTGAACACCTGTATCTACACATATTAGGCAAGTTCCGTAACTGCCACCGTTCCAGCCCCGCTCTCCCACGACAGGGCTTAAATCTAATCCACCCAATACAAACAGACCGCTTTCGAAAACTGGGCTCCTTGACTGGGTGGGCCTGGTGCTCACAGACATTGCAGGCGCTGCCGATGGCCAGTGGCCACCACATGCCTCCTGTGTGACTGGCCTCTCTACTGTGCACTAGGAGTGCCCCAGCTGCAGGACACATCCTGCTTCTGCTCTTCACTCCCAGCCCCAGTGTCCTAGCCAGGCCTTCTCATGCATTTCTCCAACCTTGGGTCTTTTTGAACAGCCTAGACCCCCAGAGATCAGCCTTTCTTGGTTTTATTAATTTGCATTTTTAGAGGTCCTCCTCCTTTTTGAGTTGTAGGATGATTTCCTGTGCTGTCTCCATTTGAATGCAGGGCTTGTGAGTGGGTAACCACATATGTGTTGTTGTCTTAAATATCTGGCACACTATTACACCATAGGAACGCAACAGAATTTTTTTTATTTTTTTTTTTTTGGTACTGGGAGTTGAACCCAAGGGTACTTTTACTGCTGAGCCATATCCCCAGCCTTTTATATTTGAGACAGAATCTCACTAAGTTGCTTAGAACTTCACTAATTTGTTGTCTGGTCTAACTTATAATTCTCCTGCCGCAGCTTCCCGACTTGTTGGAATTACAGATGTGCACGCTGCACCCGACTCAACAGAATCTCTTGAATAAGTGTTCAGGGATTGACCCATAAATGACATTAAGTAAAGCCAGGGTGTCAGGTAGTCGTCAAAGACCAGCCCTTGAGATGTAGCCAGTGGCACCCGATGTGATGCTGAGAAGAAAGGGTGTGGTGCTATGGTGTGTTATGACCAGTTTTTCCTCCTTGTGCCAAGGAATGGTCTGGAAACTTGGCACTCCAGGGGTGTGCATTGACCCACAGAAGACAGGGCGGAGCAGGGCTCATGCTCTTAGTACTTTGCCTTGCTAGGCTCAGAAGTTTATATGATAGCTTTGGGTGAGGTTTGGAGTATTTAAGAAGCCTTGTGCGTACTGGATTTGCTCATAAAATTGGTGATAAATTTTTTTTTTTTTTTTAGAAGAACAGTAAGAGAGAATCAATTTTTTATTTAGTTTTTCATATGGCTTTTGTTGCTCCGACACTTCATTGTATATGTGGTGCTAGGGTTCGAACTTGCATCCTTGTGCATGTCAGGCAGGCACTGTAACCAGTGAGCCATCACCGCTCAGCCCCTTGTGTTTACTCTTAAATCTGTGATTTGAGTTTTGACTATTTTAAGTGTTGACCAGAAGTGCTATAACTTTTTTACATTTCTTTCTTTCTTTTTTTTTTTTTTTTTTTTTTTTTTTTTTTTTTTTTGATAGGGAGGAAACCCAGGGCCTTAGGTTTGCTGAGCCTCTCTGTGTTGAGATCTGTGCTGGCCCTTCCTCTTTGCTCCTTGGGCTTCTTGGAGGGCAGGTTTAGCATACACTCAGCCCACCCCTTCTCCTGTGCAGGGGCCCTCAGCTGACACCCTTTAATATGACCTTGGTGTGCCCTTTTTTCCAGGAGTGGCCCCTTCCCTCACTGCCTCCTTGGTGCTCTGGCCCCCATGAGGGGCCCCAGCTGCCAGAGTCTGCAGGCTTCAGCTATCAATATTGTCAGCCTCTAGGCCTCTGGGGTGTACCTCACCTTTTTGCTGCACATTTTTCCGTACTGGTGATTGAACCCAGAGGCATTTTACCACTGAGCGTTCCCAACCCTTTTTATTTTTCATTTTGAGACAGGGTCTCACACTGAGTTGTTGAGTTTAGCCTTGAACTTTTGATTCTCCTGTCTCAGCCTTTGGAGTCACTGGAATTACAGGAGGGCGTTACCATGCCCTGCTCTGTTGGCTTTTTCCAGAAGCAAGTGTAGTCGTGTTGTAAAATGTTGAATGTAGGTTTTAGTTTTTTAAGTCACTGGTTTCCCAGTTTTCTGTGAGGGTAGCGTAGCTGGCTTAGGTTCTCATGTTGGTGGGGCTAGTAGTCTTGCCTTCAGGCTGGGTCCTGAGGGCTGAGAGGCGGTAGAAGGCCGGCCTGGGTCTTGCTGTTAGCCAGAAATGAGTACAGGCTCTTCTCCAGGACCCTGCTTAGCCGTGGCTGCGGGGGCAGGGGCAGTGCACTGCTCATTCTTGAGGAATGCGGGACTTGAACTCTGCAGCTGTCTATGTCTAGGTCCCTCTCTTTTCTGTCTCTTTTCCTACCCTTCTCTTGCTGTGGAAGGTGCCTGGAAGGATTTATATCTAGAGGTTGGGACACATAGTGATATTGCCCTAGGGAAAGAATTGTCACCAGGGACTGATATAGATCCCTGGGTACCATTGAGTGTTTCTAGTGGGAAGTGGGTGCTGCTGACACCTGGGAGCAGCGGCCAGGGAGCTGCTGGACATCTCTTTGGCCCTGTGAGTGACCTCACCTGGAACAAAGGTCTGTGGTGCCCAGGTCGTGGCCCTGAGACACCTGGGGCTGCCCTCAGGGAGCCTGCTGTGCTGCCAGGCTGGTGGAGGCGGCAGTGGTTTGCACCTTCTGATTAATTTGTGTTCCCTGACTTCCACTTCCACACCTACCTTTTCTTTTTTGAGGTGAAAGTCACATAACATACAATTAAACCACTTTGAAGAGAACAGTTCATGGCATTTAGTGCATTCATTGCCAAAGTCTACATTTTCATCACCCCAGAAGGAAATTCTGTGCCCCATAAGCTGTTGCAGCCCCTGGCAACCACTGCTTCATCTCTGATCTGCCTGTTTTGGATATTCACGTAAATGGAGTCATGCAGTATGTGACCTTTGTGTCTGGCTGCTGCTGCCTTTTTTTTCTTTCTTTCTTTTTTTCCTACTAGATTGAACCCAGAGTGCTCTCCACTGAGCCACATCCCCAGGTGGAGGAGGCAATGTCCACCGAAGTTTTGTCTGACAAAGTCCAGACTTGGGGATGGGCTAGGCAAAGCCAGCCCTGGAGATTGCCAAAACCATCCCTTTTAGAAATTGGCTATGTTTTAGTAATTACATGTATTATGAATTTACTTAAACTGGAAACTTTTTGATTGTTATAAAAATTACATTACTCAAACTACTGTTGCGGATTGTTGAGAAGAGTATTAGTAATAACACATAGAGAAATCATGGATAATAAAGCATTAATGGCTTTAAAATAAAATTAGATATAGAAAGCAAAATAATTAGAACTAAGGAACAAAAAAACTGTGATACGTAAAACATCTGCAGAAAGACATGTTTATCTTCCCTGTTCCTGCAGAGGTTGAGTTTTGACCCCTCGGCAGTAAATAAGTCACATTTGCCTTTCTTGTCTTTATAGAAGTTAGATTTTACCTCTTAGCCCATAGATTAAGAAGCACAAATATTATATAGAATTAACAATTATAGGATTTAGGATAAC
>PVKS010012790.1:0-37010 GCA_004027875.1 Aplodontia rufa
GATGAAACTTTGGAACTAAGTGTGCTCAAGGAAAAGAAGAAGAGAATCCCACCAAAACTACTGTCATCTGATGTTGTCTGTGTGCATATCCATGCTATATGTTTCTATGTTGCAACATCAGAAACTTAAAAATATTTGAGAGAGGGCTGGAGCAGTGTCTCAGCAGTTAAGGTGCTTACCTAGCATGTGCAAGGACCCAGTTTTGAACCCCAGCACCACATATACAACTAAGTGTCATAGCAACAAAAACCAGATGAAAAAAAATAAAATTGATATTCTCTCTCTCTCTCTCTTTCTCCCTCTCTCATTTAAAAATAAAAAACCAAATCGGAGGGAAAATAGACTATATTAAAATAGTACAATTAGTCATTAGTAAATAAACAAGCAAATAATGAAAAAAAAAACCCCAGGATAGGAGACATTTACAAGAATGTCTAAAATATGTATCTAAAACGTCCAGGTTTCTATAAAGAAATATGAAGCATACAAAAAGAATATGTGATCTATACACAATAAATGTAGATTTTAGAAACTTCCTATGAGAGTGAACAGATTACAGACTCAGTGCACGCACACACACATGCACACAAAGGATCCATTAAAATATCATTGAAAATATCCATTATAAACACTTTCAAAAAATGAAAGGAATTGGAATTCAAAACGTAAAGAAATTTATGTTGTTGATATTGTATCAAATAGTAAAAATGAAGAGATAGAAACTATTAAAAAGAGGAAAATGGAAACTTAAGAGTAGGGGAAAAGGAGGGGAAGAAAGTAAAGGAAATAAGTTAACTAATAAAAAGGATGAAGAAAAAGAGAAAGTGGTTTGACAAGCCATTACTTGGTAAGTCTATGTAAAGCTGGTAAAATAAATATATTTATTGTACTATCACTTATCACTGAGTTAATTAAAAATAAAAGGATAAATTCTTACTCCCATAAACACCAAGGCTGAGTTCACAAGTGAAGGCTTAGTAATATGTTTCCTTCAATCAAGCAATATAAAACATATTTGACATCTTAACTTCTTTTTATCTTATCACTAGGAGGTTTAAAATTAGGTGCAATCATCAAGTTTGAAATCTGTTTTAACTAAAATTCATAATTAAATAATATCATTTTAATTGGTTTTATATGTATATATCATTATTATTTTGATAGAGAAGAAAATTTGATTTTTATATTCATATAAGTAGATATAACTCTAAAATATATTCTCAAAGGCCTGTTGTGAAACAAATTTTTCAAAAACAAAGTGCCTTAGAACAACCACGTTTTTAGCTAACAGTTTTGCATATCAAATAGTAAAAGGCAATTCTCACTTGAGGTCTCTCATGTGATTGTAGTAAGATGTTGAAGGTTTGTCTTGGTCAAAAACTCAATATGACTGTTCAACAGATCAGAATGTGTGTATGTCACCTGTCAAGTCTGACAGTCTTAGGAGGTTCTATCTTCTTCTCCCTTTCCTTATTCTTTTTTACTGGGGACTAAACCCAGGTTCACTTTATCACTGAGCTACATTCCTACTCCTTTTCATGCTTATTTTGAGATTGGGTGGTGCTAAATTGCTGAGGCTGGCATAAAATTTGCAATCCTCCTACCTTAGACTCCTGAGTAAGAGTCTGTATTCTTGTTCTTCAAAATGAAGCTTCCCAAAGTCCTTTGAATATTCATCTACATTTTAGAACTGAATTCATGGGTAAGAGACACCTGAGTGTATTTCTCCAAATTCAGTCTCAACTTAGTAGTAAACTTTGTACTTCCTTATATTCACTCAGAAAGAAACATGTGAAGGTCAAATCCTCTCTCAGCTTTAACAGTTACCTTGGGCATTTTGTCAGAAATTATTTGACTCTGAGCTAAATAAATATCACCTTCTGTTTTTAATCAGCTTTTTGCTGCTGTTGACTAAAAGATCCATCAAGAACAATTTTAGGAGGAAAAGATTATTGGGAGCTCACAGTTTCAGAGGTCTTAGTACATGGAAGGGTGAATCCATTTCTCAGGCCTTGAGGTGAGGCTGAACATCATGGCAGGAGGCATGATTCCAGGAAGCAGAGAGAGAGAGTTCACACCAGATACAAAATATCTACCCCAAAGGATTACCCTCCAGTAATCCACTTTCTCCAGCCACACCCTACCTGCCTTCAGTTACCGCTTAGTTAATCCCTCAGAGGATTAATTCACTGATTGGGTTATGGGTCTCATAACCTAATCACGTCTCCTGTAAGTCTTTGCATTGTATCATATTTTGAGCTTTTAGCCAAACCATAACACCTTCCTTTGGATATCCCGGTAAATTCCCAGTATCTCAGTGATCCCTTCCAGCATCCCCAGTAAGCTATTTCACAGTGTCTTGAATAGTTGCTAATAGGATAAATTGAAAACATATTTTCATAGGTATGCATGTGGGAAAAATTTTTAGGGATGGAGACATTGAGGAAGTTTTCAAACTCAGGGGTTGCTCTCATTGCAATCAGTAGATTAACTTGGGCCTCTCAAATATGCTCCATTGGTGTTTGACAGAGAAACATAAAGAAAGTAGGTGGAATTTTTATTTTTTAATTATTTTTAAAACATTCTACCTTACTTAATTATTTCATGGGATCATTCATGGAATTTAGAAAAGTTTTCTGCTATTCATTTAAAAAAACCACTAAAATTATATCCCCATAAATCAATTCATGTTTAGACGGAGCATTAATCTTACTGACCTGAAGGTAAACAACACTGAAGGAGGATTTTGCAATTCATCCTTATTCTTTTGGTTCTGTTGAGAGTTTTAATGGTCAGCTGCACATCAAATGTTTTATCACATTACTGATTAAATGAAAGGGAAATGCCGCTGAGCTACCTTTTTTGGCAAAGTCATTTACCCCAACATTCAGGTTGGCATTTTGCACAGTTATAACTTTAAAACTGATATTTCAGAAAAATATTTTAAAAATAGATATCCTCCACATTATATACTTTTTTGTAAAGGTTAAGTACACGGTGTTTCACTTCTAAGGTGATTCTCAAGTTGACAACAAAGTTACTCCCTTTTTTTGAGATGTCAACCATAATACATGGTTCATTAAAAAGCCCTTTCTTGCTATTAATGCCTTCCTTTCAGTATTTTAAATAAAAACTTATGTTTGACTCCCTCACCTGGAAAATTTATTGTCATTTACTTTTCTTTACAGCAATCAAACATTATAATTCACCTTTCCACATCCCAACTAAAATGATTTATTTTTCTCTAAAAATTAAGCTAGTCAATGGTTGAAGTTTAGACATGCACGTTTCAAAATGTTCACTTTGACCAATTACAAACATGACTCGGTGCAGAGGTATAGTGTTATTCACATAATGTAAAATCTGCATTCTAAGTGCTTATAGTTATGATATTAAACTGTAATATTGGTCATAATTGTATTTATTTTGTATCGTATAGTCAAATGGGACATTATAAAACTATGTGACCAGCATGCAGAATTATAGCTGAATATCACATAGATTGTGAAGAATCATAAGGTAAAAATCATAATATCCTGCTGTGTATTAAATTATGCAGAATAATCACACATACACATCAAGTTAAATAAATGACTCAGAGAACTTTGGAGTTTAATCTTAATATATAAATAACACATTGACTTCAGAGTTTCCTATAATTCTAGCTCTGTGACAGATTTTGTCCCATTTAGGTTTTGCAAATGAATATTAAGAATTCGTTTACTAGGGCTGGAGCAGTGGCTCAGCAGCAACGGTGCTTGCCTGGCGCATGCATGTACCAGTTTGAACCCCAGCACCACGTACACAGCAAAGCGTCAGAGGAACGAAGGTCACATGAAAAACGAAATAAAAAAAAAATTATTTCTATCTTTCTATCTCTCTCCACTGCCCTCCCTTTTTTTAAAGAATGTGTTTACTAAAACAAATTGATGTTAAAAACTAGATCTAAATGAAGCTATTTTTATTTTCCTGCTATCCATTTGACAGCAAAAGCAAAACAAAATACATTAACGTTTTGTTTTTATTTTATTTTATTTTTTTAAAGAGAGAGAGGGACAGTGTGAGAGAGAGAGAATCAAGTTATTTTTTTTTTCATGTGGCCTTCGTTGCTCCAACACTTTATTTTATATGTGTGCTGAGGTTCAAACCCATGTCCTCGAGCATGCCAGGCAAGCGCCATGAGTGCTGAGCCACCGATCCAACCCCAACACCTTTCTTACGGACATTGCACCTATGTGAATTTTGCATGTGTGTGCATGTGTTTGTGCGTGTGTGTGTGATTTTAGTAATTTTTTTTTCTTTTTGATCACTGATTGAGCCAATTGTGATAATCTGGATTTGTGTCATTGTGAGATAAAGATAAATGAATGACAGGAGTGATGCTTCAAAGACTTTTTCATTGCTTAAACAGATAACAAAAGCTTTGGTTAGAGTAGCACTCTATAGTGTTTTATCAGTGAAACTATCTGTGCAAATTGCATTTCCTTAACATAAGCATAAGAAAGTAAATTCCATTAATCCCCCTACCTACCAGTTCTTGATCCTTCTCAATTGTTGTCTTCTGCTCCCCAACTCAAAATAATTGACCCTGAAAGCAGTCTCTCATCTTCCAACATGAAAAAATATAAAGATTTTCCTAAGAAAAATAGATATAATGGTTTTCTAAAATGTTGTATTTTAAAATATCAATTAATAATAAACATGTATTATTGTTGCTTACTTTCTGATGCTTGTGTTATGGAAATCACACCTATTTGAATTTTGTATGTGTGCATGTGTTTGGTGTGGTATAAACAGAATGTACCTAAAATATATACATGTATATGTTTATATGCTATATAAAATATGATTTTCATATTCTTATACCCATACCTATTCTCCTTATTCCAAACTACAACTACAGCTTTTCTCTTCAAACTCAAGGTGAAATCTAACTGGTTTACGTTTGTACTCTCTTAAAGAAAGTATTTGCCTGGTTAAATGCAAATCTGAAGAAGGAACTAGGAAAACGCACCATGTTCAGCCTCTAACAGTTCTGAATCTTCATTTTTCATTTGCCATCATATAGAAGTGGAATTTGTTGACTTCACATGTACTTTTCAAATGGGAAATAACACGTTGGAAATAACCTCTCAATTATAAAAGGCACAGCAACTCCAAGAAAAACCCAGGTGGTTTGTTTAACTGAGTTTGAAGCAGTTGTGATAATTTTTTCCTAACCAAACAGCTGGAATTTTATTGCTTTTTCACTTCTCTTAAATGATTTTCACACCAAGTCTCATCTCATCCCAGTAACCAGAGAGTGAGATTCTTTTCCCCTTCAAGAAACCTTAGAAACTTTCACATTGAAAACTTGAATTACATTCAAATGTGAAATTTTACTCAATTTCATTTTTTCTTTTTATAAATTCCTTGATTGCAAAAATCAACAAGATTAGTAAATATTTTTAAAAGGAGAAACTCCAGTATATTAACTGCAAAACAACAAAGAGAAACCACATTGTTCCTCATATTTGAAATAAATATGCTTATGGAAAAATAAGAATTAAAAAATTATCTAGAGAAGTATGTGAACACCTCTGAAAACTTTCTCAGAATCTCAGCTATTGTCCCTTTCTTGCCCAGATGTTACAAATCTTTGAACAGAATGAAGCTCAGAAAAAAAAACTTTTCAGTGAGAACTTGATTTCAGATGACAGAAAAAAATAATATGCCATTAAAAATTGAAGGAAATGCTATGCTATTTTAAATCATTGTTGTTGGGTTAACATCTGCATATGTAATCATAAATTTATTATTAATATGGAGGTACAATAAAAATACTAGACTAAAAGATAAAGAAAATGAATTCTGCCACAAATTCTTGTCAGCATGCCAATGTGGGCTCAGTTTCTTGTGGTTATTATAAATCTTCAATTTTTAAACTTCTGTTAAATTCTGCAATTGCATTTTTATTTTCATAAATACAGCCAGAGGAATGATCAAAGATTTTAAATGTACATGTGATATGGTGAACTACGGCTTTTCTGTTTGAATACTTCTTAACAAACAACAGTTTCTATCATACATTTTCTTTTTTTTTTTTAAGAGAAAAAGAGAGTCAGTTTTATTTAGTTTTTCATGTGGCCTTCATTGCTCTGACACTTGGCTGTGTACATGGTGCTGGGGTTTGAACCTGGGTCCAGGGGCATGCCAGGCAAGCGCTGCAACCCCTTAGCCACCATTTCAGTCTAGTACATTATTCTTAAAAAAAAAAAAAAAAAAAAAAGGAATCAGTATACCAGTTAAACACTCCAAAAAATAAAAACTTCCTTTATCTTGTTTTAAAATTTAGTTATTTATATTACTGTAACTGGAGATTTCACATGTATTATTTAAATGCTTCATCATAGATAACTCGCAACATGTTTCCCTTCACAGCTATATTTTTACCTCTTCTTAAAATGAATTTTCTGAAATGATCAGAATTGGAAACAGACAAAACATATCTCAACATTTATTATAATAAAGAAGGTTCACATTTTTCTGTAAGAAAATGATTTTAAATGATAACAGTTCTCCTAAGTCATGGACTGATTTGTCAATATTAATATAATGCTCTTAAATAAGATTGAGCGATGTGGAGATGTGGACAGTGCAATGTTCAGAGGTAAAGGACACAAACTTCATGGGCTGTATGAGACCAATTTCATATGTAAATGCACATCCATGTTAAAACACTGGACTTTGTGACTTAGAGTGCCATGATTTGAATGAAAAAGCTTTCTCCAAAATTCATGTGGAACCTTAGTGCTCAATGAAACACTAGTAAGAGGTGCAGCATTTGGGAAGCAATCAAGGTGATTAAGAATGTGATATGGAGAAAGGAGGTCTAGTATCATGTTTTAAATCCAGATAAAGTGTTATGTCATGCAACCTAATACATTTTTAGAGATGTTTTGGGAAGGGGAGGGAAGTGATAAGGGTGGGTAATTGGAGAGGGCTCTTGGAGGTAAATCTAATTTTCAGAATCTATATATATATTTTTTTTGTTAAAAAATAATATATGCATATCATATTGTTACTTTATATGCATTTATAATTGTACAATAAATCAATTTCTTAATAAAAAAATAAATACAAAAAAAAGAATGTGAGTAACACTCTTATGAAAGTTCCTGAAGTCAAAGGGAATGCCCCACTCACCTTCTATTCCTTCCACCACTTGAGGGTACAACAGTCCTTCCCTCTGGAAGATGCAAGGAAGCACCATCCTGGAAGCAGAACAGAGCCCTCATGAAAACACCGATGTTTTTGCCACCTTCGTCTTAGACAGCTTACCCTCTATGATGAGAAATAAATATTTTTTAATTAATAAATATACCTCTCTCATGTGTTTAATTATAGCAGCACAAGCAAAGGCATGCAATAAAGAACTTAGTTACAAGAAGGAAACAGGCAAAGGGAGAAATATGTAGCCCTAGTTCTCAGGGGGATGTGACAAAGAAGAAAGCATAGTAGATTTCTGTTATCTGTGAACTATTTCTTAGGGAAACCAGTGATGCTAAAGGAGGGAAAAAGACTCATAAAAAAATTATGCAATTACTCAGTATGGGGTCTTTGATAACTGTTGTTAATTAAAGTTCAAATACTAACTCCTAACAACTAGGGAAACTGGACTCAGGTGTATTGTGTGTAACTTTTTGACTAAATGCTTTGTCACTGGGATAGACTAAAAATCAACTGTTTGAAACAAAATATAGTGTTTTATCTATTATCTCACTATGGTAATCTAATTTGTAAAAGATACAGTATGATAACATTTCAGTTCATGGCCTCCATTTATTTTCTACTGACTGAATTGTAAGGCTTGCTGTTCCTAACTCATGACTGATAATTATATAAACTCAAGTTTTTCTCTGAATTTACTGGTTAATTTTATTTAAAAGAAACACTGACAATAATCATATGAGCAGACATGATATAATCCTGACTTACAGTTGATATATTGAAAGCAAATTAATATGTAAAATGCATTAAGACATTTGTTAAGATATTTATAATGTCCAGATTTATGGGCTACCGAACTCAGTAACGTCATTGTAGTCTAGTGTACACACTTTGAATCACCAAAGTCAAGAACCTTAATAAGTTTTTCATGCTGTGGTAGCCTGATTCTAGAGATTGAGCTCATGCTACTAAATGCAAAATAAATCTTAATTATGTGTCGCACCTCGGGCATCCCCGAGGGCGGGCAGGATGGCTTGGACCAGCCAAACCGTCCCCCAGAGTCGAGCAGGAGGGTGAGTGCGGCGACCCGGCTCTCCCTGGATTCCCTTTGGTGGAATGAGTCAGTAACACGGAGTTGGTGGCAGCTCAAAATCTGTTTATTACCAAGGCACACGGGTTTTTATAGGGAGGGGCGACAGCCAAGGAACCAATAGTAGAATGACAAGTTGGCCTGTCCTGTCCAACGAGGAATGGCCGCGTCAACTTCGTCAACTATAGCTATCAGGAAAGGCAGTTTAGAGAAGAGGAAGAGGAAGCAGGCATCAGGTTCACACCCTTTGTGCTAGGCCGTGAAATTGGAGCAGAGAAGAAGTGTCATGGCGTCCAGTGCAGTGTTCGGCTTCAGTACAGTGGCCCACAATTATGTTTAATGACAAATTTATACAAAAACCTGGATCAAGAATCACTTAAAATTCAGAGTACTCTTTTCCTATTATCTCTATATCTTCAGGATATACATTTATTATCAAGACAACTGCTTAAAACGTACAGAAATGGCACAAATATGTTACCAGATTTTCAATATTGATATTCAATAAAGCGGCTCCAGCCCAGCAATGGACTTCTTAATCTGGCAGAAGAAATTTCTATGCAGCAGAGAAATCAGTTGATGGCATGGGTATTGCTGGTGATATTTAGCCAAGTTTATGTTGGTATTAATGACCAGAAAGCAGGACAAAAATTTTTTTAAAAACTTGGACTTGAAAGGTGTAAATAAAACTGGACCAAGAAAGCTGTTCCACTGAAGAAAGGCACCAACAAAGAAATGCAAAATTCTTTACCCAAAGGCAATAAGAAAGATGGATTGAGGGCCTCTCAAGAACTGACAAAACCAAACCCATCTCAGGCTCAAAGGAGTTAAAGTTCATTTGAGAAGAAAGCAGTGGGGCACCTGGCTTGTACAAGGATGCCTAGGAATGTTTTCCAATATGCTCAGCCACCTAGGCACTCAGACAGCTGTAGCCAGAATCCCTGGAAGTCGGCTGCTGCTCTAGACAGTGGTAGATGTTCTTGTCCATCATGTGCTGTGGGGTACACAGGAATGTAGGATGCTGGAGTCAGTGGGCCATGGAGCCTTCCACTGAGATTTCAAACAAAGGCATGGAAGTCCAGACAAACTGCTACAAGGTTGGAGTCCTTGTCAGCAGCCCCTGAAGGTGCAATGCACAGCCCTGACTGATACTGACTAACTTTATTATTCAGGGGCCTCAGATTTGCACTTCCATAAAGGATACCAGAACATAGGTTTTCTAGAAGTTCTGCTCCTTTAAAATTCTGTAATTAGATTTTCAGTTTCTTCTCTTTTCAAATATGTCAAATTACAATCCTTCCTTGAGGAGAAGTAAATACAAGTTGTACACCACTTGTACTTTTTTATAAATAATGATCATTTATACTTTGAAGGAAATGACATCTTTCTATTTATTCATGAATTGACCAATTTATAGAAAATGTATGCAGTTTAAATTCTCATATACAATATATCTTTGTTTTACTAATTATTAGCAGTAGCTTCAAATAGAATTCTATTCAATTTCAAAGGTAATTGCTTACAAAAGAAAAGATTCTTTTGTTATGAAATTTACATAGGGCAAATTCTAAAATCAAATGTTATCACCTACAATATCTCATAGAGTTTCTTGTCATTAATTGTGAGGCAAACAACCATAACAAAAATGAGGAAGGATCAGGAGATCCTGGGAAATCATTGGGGAAAGTAAATATGCTTTGTTTTCTTGTTTTTTAAAAATGCTTTTGTAGCTTTAGAACAGAGAATGCATGAGCAAAAGAGACCTGCATTACATACAATAGCTTTGCTCTTTCAAACATTCATGCCCTTTTAAAAAGTCAATTGATTGTCTAAGAAGAGATAAACAATAATGCTTTACACGTTCAGATGAAATGAAGAAATCTTAAAGTATGAATCTGGATATTTGGAAATTTGGAAGCTCAGTTACAGATCCTGAAAGGATAGGGGAAGTAAGGAATTTGAACAACTGAGCAGTAGTACCCTTACAGATCAGAATTTATTGTGATAATTAAACAAAAGGAAGATGATTATGCTACATTTTATGATTTTATAGAAAGAGACTGGGGTAAACCACTAAGGTATCCTAAGGACATGGACTCCTACTGTCCCTGTTGTCTGCTGTTCATTAGCACCTGTTTTGACTTCCAGTGATTAATTCCCCTATCACCAATGTTCAGAACAGTGTTATCCCTGCCCCATTCACTTCAGCACATTACTCAATTCTCTGGCATCCATGAGTCCACATGAAAGAATTGGATTGCAGTTCACAGAGTCCGACTTGGGTGCAAGAGGCAGAGTTTTAAGATGAAACCACAGTGAACAGCAGGTAGGTAGACCACATGTGACATTCATCCAATGGGAGCAAAGGAAAGAACAAAATCACAATACGAATAAAGCCCTGATATCCTGTTAAAAGAGGGACCTGTACGGACTGACATTTAGTCAGCGCAATTCAAAGGGTGTCTAGTTGGGCTAGACCATTACTATACTTAAACCAAGAATGAATAACAGTCTAGGGCATACTTTCAGGAAAATGAGAATTAGGAGAAAGAGAGAGGGAGAGAGAGAGAAGGAGGGAGGAGAGAGAGAATAAATTAGCATAGGAAAAGAAAACTGTATATATCTTTGGGTACAGTAAGGAAATAGACAACAGGAACACACCACACACAGAAACACACACACACACACACACACACACACTAGCACTGTAGCTAAAAATTTATTGATATGGTCATCCTTTGACTAGTACATTCAATAAATAATAAGTTCCTACCATGTAAAAGTTACTATTATAAACATTTTAAATATCCCTGCACCCTCAGAGCCCATCCTCTAGCAGGCAGAAAGAAAATAAACATAATTGAAATGCATACACAAACAAATACTAACACTATGTTACATAATAAGTGATGAGAAAGCCATAAAGCTGCAAAAGATGAAATAACATACTGAAAGAGAAGATGCAACTTTGCATGGGGTGTGGACACAGAAGGCTTCAAGAGAAGACGGTATTTTAGTTAAGACCCAGAAGTGGTGATGGGTACAGCCATGCCAGCCACGTACCTGACGTGAACATTCTAGGTAAGAAATTCAAGTCTCTTATTTAATCAGCACCAATCTGGAAGCTGATGTGACAGGAACTGAACTAACAGATGTTTAGAGAGTAAAGGACGCGTTGTAGCAGAGGGTTGATTAAGAAATTCTGCTTTAGGAATGAAGGAAATCATCAGTGGGTTCTGAGCAGGAAAGTAAAATAATCTGATATATAATAGGTCCCTGACTTAAAATGGTTTTACTTACTATTTTTCATTTTTCGATAATGTGAAAATGTATTCATATAACTATTTTATTTTTCTCTTTCAGTACAGTATTCAATAAAGTACATAAGATTCAACAGATAAAGTACGATTTCCATCAGATGATTTTGTCCAACTCTATGTTAATGCAAGTGTCTTCAGCATGTTTAAGACAGACAAGGTGAAGCTGTGATGTTTGGTGGGTTAGGTATATTAAATGCATTTTGACTTATTTTCAATTCATGGTTGATTCATTGGGTCATGTTCCCATTGTAATTCAGGAAGTGTCTCTATTTTAAATGTATTACCCTGGCTGCACTTTTGAGATTAGACTTTATGGGTCTGGACGATTGTTTCACCACGGCTCTTTGAGCCACAATATATACATCTGACTGCAAGGTTTTAATGCCAGAATTGTTTTCAGAGATAGAGTCAAGTTTTACAAAAGTGATTAATTATATGAAACAAATAGATTTGTAGTCATATGAGAGAATATGGAAAAGAGCAGGTATGTCTGCAACTATCTTCATAGATTCAACAAAAACGTAAGTCCAACATGAAATTCAGGGCAGCAAATCTAATACTTACTATAAAATGAGACTGAATATAA
Source organism: Aplodontia rufa (assembly GCA_004027875.1). Classification (NCBI taxonomy): domain Eukaryota; kingdom Metazoa; phylum Chordata; class Mammalia; order Rodentia; family Aplodontiidae; genus Aplodontia; species Aplodontia rufa. The sequence continues at coordinate 12,206 of PVKS010012790.1, forward strand.
GTTACCTTTGGGGGAGATTTTCTATCATTAAGCTTTTTTCTGGAAATAAAATATTCAATGGAAACAAAAAAATCCAACCTTTTTAAAAAGAAAAACATCAGAGGACATAAGAATTCATAAACATGTTCAAAAAACTTCACTATCCTGCCATCTGGGAAATTATAAAGATAATTTTACACAAAATCTATTGCAGGTGGTAGAGCTGAAATTTCTTGGCAATTAATTATGAGCAGTAAATAGTGTATTCACAGGACTTGGAAAATATGCAGACATACAAGCATGCTATTTATTTATAGTCATATCTGTAATTTGCTGTAGTTTAAATTATATGAAAACAGATGTGAGAGGTAAGTGTCTTCAGAAAGAAAAAAGTACATAACATATGATAATCACATATTCTTTATTAAAATGAAGAGTTTTGAAATAATAATGTATACAGTTGCTATGAATTCATAAGGTCCTTTTAATATTAAGCTGTTAATATTAATTTCATTATAGTATTCATTTTGTTATTGATTCCCTTTTCTGCTTGTGCTAAGCCATCTGTCATAAACTTAGATTTATTTATAAAAGTACCTTCAGCTTGGTTAGAGACAATCAGAATTTAGGCTGTAATGGCATTTCATACCTCTTTTTGATCCCTGTGGAGAAGGAAGTCTCAAGTTGACCTTCATGTACCTATTTAAGGAAAGCTATTATTGAACTGCTGTGTTTGATAAGGTGATCTAATTCCACAGGAATAGTAAAACTGAAGAAGAGGGTAATCATATTTGAAAAAGGGTAGGCTTATTCATTCTACAGAAATTAGAAGAGAGCAAAGCAATATTAGGTATGATGTTCTCATTTAGGACAAGGTGAAAAGGGCTTGAAGAGGGGACACTAGTTCAAAATTGTCCAAGAAAAAAATCATATTAATTTATACGTAAACCAAGACCAGACACTAGAAATTCCCCACTACCTTCTCTACCTCCTTTGTGTTACGACTGGTCACAATTTAGCAAGTTAATAGTTTGTGTCACATTTATGATTTCCACTATAATACATAGACAAATAGCTTATTTATTTAAGCCTCAAGTATAAGATATATATCAATCAGGGTTAGATGAGTTAATGTGATAAATGCTGATGAAAAAATAAAGGTAAAATTAGTGCAAATATCTTTTCTTCCTTGATCATCATTTATTTATATGCATTTGATTTTCAAACAGGGTGCTAAGGCCAAGGGAAAACAAAAAACTGTAGTGTAAATAAAAGAATTAACAAAATCTAGTAGCAACTAGAAATCTTCTCACATTTAAAAAAATTAAATTAGAACCTAAATTTAGTTAGTTCATTGCAGATTACCCAAATCTTTTCAAAAGAAGTAAGCTTTTATCCTTAACTAATTTGTCTTTTAAGTTACTCCTCTGTTTTGAATAAATATCTGCAAGATAACTGTTCTATAGCAGATGATGTGCAAAAAGAGTGCTAATACATATTTGCTTCCTTCCAGACACATCCTATGGGACAAAGTTACTAAACAGGCAATCAAGTATTGGATATCCTCATGGAGGTTGCTGTAACATGTTAGGGGAACAAAAAAGGGAAGTGAGTTAAAAAAGATTTTATATTCTTGTGATGGTATTTAGCAATGAGTTAATAGATGGCAAGTTTCTGTAGAAATGTGACTGAACCGCCATACCTGAACCTAGAGATTGTGGTACTGAAATATGTGCATGAAGATAAAGATAATAAAGATACTTCAAGTGTGTTAGTCAATTTTCATTGCTGTGAACAAAATATATGACAATAGCAACTTAGAGTAGGTATTGCTAATTGGGCTCACGGTTTCAGAGGTTCAGTATAGGGTCAGGTGACTCCATAGCATAGGCCTAAATTGAGGTGGAACATCACAGATGAAGGGCATGGTGGAGGAAAGCTGCTTAGTTCATGGTTACTAATAAGCAGAGAGAGAGAGGGAGAGAGAGAGACACAGGGAGAAAAAAAGAGAGAGAGAGGAGAGTGTGTGAACGCATGCATATGCACTGGGATCGAGGAACAAAATATAATCTCCAAAGGCACAACCCCAGTGACCTGCTTGCTCCATTCAGGCCCAACCCGTCTACAGTTACCACCCAGTTTGCCCATTAACATTATTACACAATTAAATCTATTAATCCACTAATGAAGTCATAACTTTCATGCTATAATCATTTCACCTCTTATACTAATACAGGAGCTTTTAGAGGGTATATCACATTGGAACTATAACAGAAAGAAATCAAATAGCAGCCTGTAGAGGGCTGCATTAATTGACAGATATCTTAAAATACTGAGGAGAGCCTGATTGCTCACTGCAGTCGTAATGCAAATAGTTTGGTGAACCACTCCTCTACAAATTGAGAAGCTTTCTGTTATTGTTGTTTTTATTTTTTGGGTAACAGGAATTGAAACCAGGGACACTTTACCACTGAACTACATTTGCTTCCTTTTTATTTTTTTATTTTGGGATAGGATCTCACTAAGTTGCTTTGGAACTTGCTAAAATGCTAAGACAAGCATGGAAATTGCAATCTTCCTGTTTCAATCTCCAAAACAGCTGGGATTACAGGCCTCCAAATAGCTGGATCACAGTGCTTACCCAAATTATTTATAGTAATGTTTATAGTAGCTTAATTTACTGTAGATAGATTATGTAACCAACCCAGAGGCCCCTCACTTGATGAGTGAATTCAAAAATTTTGGTACATATATACAATGGAATACTACATGGATATTAGAGAAAACAATATTATGGTTTTTGCAGCCAAATGGATGGAGATGGAAAAAAATAGGCTGAGTCAGATATCCCAATCTCAGAGACTCAAGGGCCAAATGTTTTCTCTCATTTGTGGAAGCTAGAATACAACCAGAAACAGTATGATAGATGGCTAAGCTAATAATAACCTCAACATATATAAATTTTTACACAAACAGGGGGAACCTTGCCTAGGATACCTGGAGACTTAGGGAGCAGGGTAGGGAGGTGGGAGGGAATAGGAAGGATATCAAGGAGACTGGAGGGAGGGAGTTTGGGGGAATTAACTCAGAGGGAAATCTCCAACCTTCAGGAGAAGTCCATTTAATACAGGAGTTTAATTAGAGGAACATAGAACCATGGGAAACCGAAGGGGAGAAGCCATGGAATGGCATCCTCCTTGGCTAACTATCTAAATATACATTTGTTCTTGATTGTTTAAAAAAAAAGAAAATTTTTTTGCATTAAACTTTACTGACAAATTATTTTTTTCCAATTTTATTATTAAAGTTACAAAAGTTTTAATTAAAAAAGATTTAAATAAGTAGTGCTTGTTTTTCATTAATGTAAATAAGTATATAGATAAACCAATTTGTATATTTTATTGTAATGCTATATATATTTAGCACAAATTTATTTAACATAGTGAGTTTTCTTATTATATCCTAGACTTCAGAATGAAAGTGAAAGTCTTCAGTCACCACTTTATTCTACATTCAATAATTTATCCACTAATAAAAATCATTCCAAAATTAGAAATAAAGGGGGGCAGTGTGTGTACATACTTTCTATCCCATCCTAGAGTGTTCCCCAACAAACTCACCTAGGGGCTATTGGCTTAGAAGATTATTTTTTTTTAACTTGCTACTTGTTATCAATAAGAAAGTAAATTCTATATCAGTGGTTAATCTGTAGAGAATTGATAATGTGAAAGTGATTTTTTTTTAGTCTGGTAGAGAAAGTGTGACTAAAGTTTATGGTTTAATTGCTTCTAGGACAACACTGGTTTCCAATTTGCTTGAGCACTCTTCTTCCAGTTTTCTTTGACCTCCATTTGTATCCCCATCTCAACCATATTTAATTTTGATCAGCATTTCCCCCTGTTCATTTCATGTCTAATTAAGTAAATTTAGCCATACACTAACCAAATACTTATACTAGGATCATATTTTTAATATTTAAAAATTAAGTCTTTTTCCACCTTGAGGTAATCCAAGGGATACGGATACTTCATATGTCATGTTACCTTCAGATAGGCTGTAGGGCCACAAGTCATTATGATTTCATTGCAATCAAGATTGGCTTTAGTTAGCTTTCTATTGCTACATAAAAAAATCAACACAGTCTTAGCATCTTAAAACAGCATGAATTTATTATTTCACTGTTTCCATGGGTCATAAGTTTGCCATACCATGACTGGAATCTAAGATCAGGGTATCATGTGTTTGAAGTGTTGTACATGGTTTTATGCTCATTTTCAGCTCAGGATTTCCTTCCAAGCTCGTAATAATGGTTGGTGAAATTCATTTTCGTGAAGCTCTAGGACTAGATCACCAATTTACTTCTGGATATAAGCTAGGGACTATTTTTAGTCTAGTACATATCCACCATTCCTGTCTCATCACCCCTCAACATCACCCTGTTTGTGTCTTCAAAGACAGCGGGAGAAAGACTCTATTGCTTGTCAACCTTTGACTTTTCTGTAACTGATCTGTACATTAAGATTTAAACTCATATGATGAGGTCAAATTCGTCCAAATGATCTTGCTTTTGATTAACCTAAAACCAACTAATTAGCAAACTTAGTTATGTCTTCAAAATATCCTTTCAAAATATGTTTCACAGTTATAATAGCTCACATTCTTGTTGACATTTAAGAGGAGGTTTTACAAAGTCAAGGGTTAGCAGGGGTCATCTTAGAATTCTTAGAAATCTCTGTCCTTGAATTGTTTTCTCCAAAATCCCTGAATAACCTACTATAACTTAATATTCTGTTGATTCCCCATAATTTTCTCCTAACATGCAAACATGTATTTAGAGGTTAGGGTTAACACTGCTCAAATTCTTTTCCAAATGACTCTCAGCCACCATGAAAAGTAGGAAAATATAGGATCTGGTGAGGTTGTGGGAAAGTGATAAATTCTAGTTCTAACCAAAAGAGATACACTGTGGGCTGGAGCAGTGGCTCAGTGGTTCCAGCACTTGCCTGGCATGAACGAATTCATGGGTTCAAACCTCAGCACCAGGTACACAGCAAGGTGTTGGAGCAACAAAACCACATGAAAAACTAAATAAAATTGATTCTCTGTGTGTGTGTGTGTCTCTCTCTCCCCCTCTCTCTTTCTTCCTCACTGTCCCTCTCTCTCTTTCTCTCTTTTTTAAGATAACACTGTGATAATTCTCTCCAGTAAAACTCTTATAGATTCATGCACCTATTTCAGGAATTAGACTCCCCCAAATGTCAAGCTTGAGTGAGGACTTTACTTGTCATCCCAATAATTATCTGACCACACACACATCCCGCAGAAAATAACTGCTTTCTGAATACTAATGACACGATAGCCCCTTTTAGGGAGGAATGCAGTTGTGGAAGTCAGTGTACCTACAGATTTAAATTACTAACAGAGTGCAGTGGATACATCATAGGTTCTGGATAGAGAAGATACATGTGTGTATGTATGTAAATGTGTGTTTTTGCTTGCATACAATTTGTTCAGTCATAACTAATACATACACCTGTGAAGCCATCACTGCAATTAAGTAAATAAACATAATCATCTCACTTTAATAATTTAGAATTATTTTGACCTAACTCAAATAGTGACAATTCTGAAGCTAATTATTCCAGCTTACCAAGGCAAGATTCTTCTGTGAATCACAACAAATGCTCTGTGATTTTTGTTTTTTCCAATTTTACTGTGGAAATGCCAAGGACCCTTACCACTTATCCTTTCACATGACTTATTTCTTGGTGTTGCATTTTTTCCTCATATGTGTAAATCAATCAATGTTTAGTGGAGTACTCATGGGACACCATCTGTAGATTTCTGGTGATCTCTAGCTTTTCAATTTCATTATTCTAATACTCTCTCCTGCAAACTCTTGCTGTCTTTTTCTCCTTGGACCACCATCTCCTCAAGTCAACTAGTTCACTGTGTTCCACCAGAGTTTTCTCTCCTAGCACCAAAGCCTGGAAACTCTTACAACCATGGAACTCACCTTATTTATTTTTCATCTTTCACGAGTCACTGTCATTCCATTTTTTTTAAGAGACAAGGACAGTGAGAAAGAAAGAGAGAAAGAATGAATTTTATTTAGTTTTTCATGTGGCTTTCATTGCTCTGACACTTCATTGTGTACATGGTGCTGGGGTTGGAACCCGCATACTCCCATATGTCAGGCAAATGCCAAAACAGCTGAGCCATCGCTCCAGCCCCTGTCATTTAATTTTTTATACTCACTTCTTTTAAACTATTATTCCATATATTAATATAAATGTTGGTTATTTTAAATGGATAGGTAAATCCTGTCTCTGCTACCACCATCTTCTTCTTCAGGTTCTCAGAGCTTTCTATTTTCATATATCTTACTCTATTTTCCTTTCACCACCATCGGCTGCAGTGGTCTTTGCCACAGTTTTTAATTCTGGTATCACTGTTTTCCTCCAGGTGCCTCAATTTTGGGATCCATAGAACAGGAACAATAACTATCTAATAAGCCTCAGGATGACAAGAATTAAGACAATATGTTCAAAGCTCTTACTGTTCTCATAATGACTTTTCCTGCCATGGAGTTAACCTTCTTTATCTAAGATTTCTTCTAAGATGAGAGATTCCATGGTTTTGGGAGCTGTTAAAGTACAGGATTATGGTGCAACTATTTCAGGTTACACAGCAACTAAATATTATCCACAGTTTTCCAATGATATTCATAGTAGATGAACAAAAGGGAATTCAGAAAGTCAAATATTATGGCCAGTGATGATGTGAGAAATAATCATATTTTGGACTACAACACATGACGTAGACAAATAGGTACATTAAAATACTTCAGAAATACAATTTGTGAGATTCTGTGTGTGTTCAGTAATGGCAAGAGAGAAATAAATATTATTAATTTATAAGAGGGAGCATTGTTATAAAATGGAGAGAGAAAAAAGATTTGCTATAGACTGGGAAGATGAAAACCATGTGATGCCATTTTAATGTAAGTGAGAAATTCAAGTAACTACATCAAATAAACAAAATTTATGAGAGCACAGTTCTTCATTTAGGTCTGAACTGGAAAAATTATTGTTCAGTTTACAGATGATATTTAAATTCATGATGTGATAACACAGAAAGTAGATTATCAACCACTCATATGATGAGATATTTTCTCTTAGATAAGAGAAAATATAAATAATAATTCAAATGATACACATAAACATGCCTTATTTTGTAATAGCCCAAGGAAAAAATGACAACAGACTTTCCGACCATTTGTGTTTCGCTGAATTTGAGCTAAACTGTAGTCTGAGCTCATCATTTCCACTCATTTCATAAACTTTGGTATCTATTTTTAGTATGTAATTGAGGCATTCTCTGTAGCGTTCCAATTCCTTTTTATCTGGCAACTTATTTTTTTTTTTGAAGGGCATTTATGTGAATTGTTTCAGTTCTTTCTATAAATTTTCACTGAACATAACTGAGTAACTCACACAGAAATATTGTTTGTCATATAATCAGTTAGGATCTCCTTGTTTCAATATAATTCAAGGCCATCGGCTACAACACAAAGGTCCGAAATTGTCCAAACACCATTCTCATGCACCTTCTGTGTAAACTTCTCCCAAATACACTTAGTATAAAGATAAATATAAATATTTTTTTTTAAAAAAAGACATTTAGCTCTCAGTTCTAGAACACTGTGAACAGATTAGCATGACTGAAAAACAAACAAGATTTAACTATACTATGTTTTGGGTCAGAAGATTTCTCAAGAGTCCTAACCATAGGCTCTGTAAACAGTAAAGGAACCTGGTCCAGTATGCATGAACTAATAATAAAATTTCATTGATGCTTCATTTTGAATATGTCGTCTTCATTTTACCAATGAGTTTTATTATGTTGCTATTTCCTACAGTACCAAACACATGATAAATAATCATAGTCTCAGAATATCTAATATATTTGATGGTTGTAGCAGTTTCCTTGAATGCCCAACAACAAATTAGAAATTATCTTTCAAATGGGTTATAACAGTGATTGTGTTGGGCCAATTTAGAGCTCAAAACAAGATATTTTGCATGAATAGTGATTTGCATCAACAAGGAGATCAGCCTACATAAATTCTGGCTGCAAACACATTTAAAATCTTTTCAGCCACTGAGTTTCAATGCTTCTTTGAGATTGTACAAACAACTGCATTTTCTTAATTTTAAAATATTTCTGTCCAGAACCTAATTTTAACTTAGATTTAATTTTGGTGACTTTAAAGATAAAAACCACCAAAACTCCCAAATGGATTTCATTAGAAATCCTAGGACCACGAATGTTTCAGAATACATTTAAATTATAAGATTAGAAGACTATCTTTATTTTCCATACTTAAAAGGGTAATCCTAGTTGCATAGGAATATATAATTTTCTAAATTAGTACATATTTGGCTAGACCTTCTTTGTTCCCATGAGTAACTTTAGTCTTCAGTTTATTTCCCTGAATTTAATTCCATGAGAAGTCAACAAACACGGAAATACCAGTGTAGTAGTGCACCCATATAAAAATAATTTTCAGGTGCAGGTACCCATGATATCAGATTAAGACAGGGCTGGTGAATACAAATTTCTTGAGTTAGGACTATAAAATATATTGTCATTCATTCATATTTTTATAGAGATGATGCATTTTTCTGGCTTTCGGTTTATTGCAGACATGCTTAATTCTTTCAATACCATTTCATTCAGATATTTTTGGATAAAAATGATGTCAAATTACAAAATTAAAGATTTAGTCTCTGTTTTAACATTTTGAAAATGTAAAAGTGATTTTTTTTAAAAAAGTTGTTGTTCTTTTGTTGGTTTGGTAAAGAATTGAACCCAAGAAGTGTAGCAATCAAGGCAGTCTAGGATACAGAAAAATATATGGACTTTGAATACTGACATAGGGGAAATTTTACCTTTTTATGCCATTTAGAATCTATGTAATTGCAAGAAAATTGTTGAACTATCTTTTTCTGCAAAATATGCTCACCATTTTTTGAATCCAAAAATATGCATGACTGTATATCATACATTGAATAGTGGATTGAGTTGAATAATCAGGTAATTAATGTGATATGCAAATCCTACAAAACATCATAAAAAGAAAACAGTAAAAATCGGTTGTTTTAATTGAGCACAGGTCCATCATGACATCTGAAAATGACAGAGATAGATACAAATTTCTTTATTTCTTATTATGTGGATTTTCTTCAATGATTGACTTTGATATCTGAATTAGTTATACATTTGTGGCATTTTTATATTTTTATGATCTTATAGTATAGAATATTTTGAAAGTTAGCACAAATATGAAAAAGTAATGTGTCTATAGGTTGACCATTTATGTTTTTATTCTTAAGTTTCAAAAATTTGATTAAAGAATTTTTGGAACTAGGTTTTATCAGATCAATATCACTTTCCAGATCGATTTTGAATAATTAATTGAGTGAGAAAGATTCAAATGGATTCTACAAAAAAGAAAAAAAAAGAAAAAGAAAAAGAAAATTGTTTAATCTATTTGACCAAACAAGAAATAACAGTGGTGTTGCTAAGAATGATGATACAGGAATTTCAGCTATTTATATATGATATACGGTACAACATAGATAAATTCTAATTAATGATATTCATCAAGAAGAGTCATTGTTGATGCCCTTTTTCCTCTGGCAACTGTGACATGCTTCACTGACACTCCTATAAAGTTGAACTCACTAGTAGGAAACTTTGACCTTCTTATATTATTGTGTATACAAGAGCCAATATTGTACAATATTTCACTTTCGTTTTGTGCCAGTGGCTTGTTTGTTCGTTGTGTCACTCTTCTTCCTTCCTCTTAAAACTTACAGTATCTTCTGTTCACCTTGGTAATAGTTATGGTAGGAAATCTTTTCTGCACTCCTAATCTAACCATGAAAACAATACCAGGATTAACTCTGAATTTAATAGTATCTTTTTTAAAAAAAGGGTGATTAGATGTTTGTATTTGTCTCAGATTATGATTCACTCTCTAAAAAAATGGGAGGGGGAATTAAATATGAATGTATCAGAATGTAAGACTGCATTTAAAATTTTAATTTTACCTATTCAACAAAGATTATACTTTCACAGTGTTGTAAAGCAAAAACAAGAAAGTAAAAAAAAAGAAAACTTTGAGATATGTGATTTATCATTTAAAAGTCAAGCTCAGAAAAAAATTTCAGGGAAAAAGACATAGGAGAAAATTTGAATTTGTATTGCTGGGAATGGGTTCTTCCAGGCATTTTCTATCTTTTTTACTCAGTAAATATGTAATTTGTCACTCAATTTGGGAAGAATGATGTAGAATTTTATATGAATGAGATAACTTCTTCATGTTTGGAGAAGAGTGGTTTAAATTTAGGCTGAGATAAGCCCAAAAGGCTATGTTGATCCCCAAATGGAGAAGACAGAGAGTAGTTTCTGAGTCTGTGAGCTACCTGTAAGCACCATTTCATTGTCAGCCACCTACAGGCAGTTCTTGATTGAGGAAGCCCCATTCACTGTCACAAGGTCACATGGCACTCCCAGTTCCCTAAAGGAAGTTATCAGTGCCCATTTGTTATCAGACTGAAAAATAAGAATTTCTTTACAGTCCTTTTTGGATGGAGAAAGTATCACAATGAACAGGGTATTTGGTGGGGTAAGGTGATTAAGAAGGTAGTAAACATGGTCTGCTACGCTAGCTTCTTTTACAAATACATTAAAACCACAAAATTTAGTTTCTGAGTTCATGGAACAAATATTCAGGTTTAAAAATGGGCAATAGGGAAAAATGATCCATGTCTTAAAAATGAAATGTGTGTTTATGTACACACATACATATGTGTGAAAAATAACAACATCTTCATACAAAATGTTTATTGGTCTTTAGGTTTCACTTATTAGAAGTATTCACAAAGTTTTGAAAAAGGAGAGCCTTTTCTCATTTTTAGTGATAATTAGGAATTGCATAGTACAAAATGTGTGATATCATATATTTGGCTTCTGTTATGGAGCATTTAAGCCAAACATATACTCTACTAATCAATGGAGTAAGAAGGGGAGGGGTTGATCTCAGCAAGATTCTTTTTTCACTTCATCATCACTTATCGTAAATAAGAGTCTGCTAAGACTGTGCAGCACATTGTGCATGCAAAAAAGAGCTGTCCCGCTGTGCTTTCTGCACACCTTCACTTGCAAAGGGTAAAAAAGATTACCTTGCATATTCTAATACAGATCTTTACATTTGTCACTGTACAGTCTTTTAGCTTACTGAAACGAAAGGAATGTTTTATTAAAAACAGAAAATAAAAACTAGATTTTAATTTTGTCAGATGTGAAAAATGAGATTATTGATTTATAAAGTTGAAATGAATAGTTCGATGCTAATAACCAACCTAAGATTCCGAAATTCAATCAAACATTATTTTCAAATACTAATTATGTTCACATAAAATTTTCACTGTGATAAGGTAATACAAAACTTAATTTAATAGAAATCTAATATGTGCAGAATAACTATGGTTAGAAAAAAGAATAAGAACAGTTTCTCCTCATTATGCTTTTCTTCCATGTATTTCCCAAAATAGGTTACTAAAGATACTTATTTCAAACCAACAATAGAAGTATTCATAGCAAGAGTGAGGAAAAGGAGGATGGGAGCAAGATGGGGGCTGGGTTGAGGAGAGACAATGAAGGATAGAAAGTAACTATGAAAAAGAAAAGTCAGTGTTTGCAATTCAAACAATATAGGATATGTAGGCTATGGAGATGATATTTATAAAGATAAAATTTTATGGAAACTAAAAGACTCCTGTAGATATAATATTACTGTGTAAATATTTTTTTACTTGTGCATGAGTTTAGCAGTATGCCTCAACTTGTTTCTCCATGAAAACCTGGTACTAAAGATGATCCATAGGGTATAAGGCCTGCCACCCAAAGAAATGGGGGTTGTGTTTCATAGAGATAACCTGGTGTATCTGATCTGTTTAATTTGGTATCCCTAATCCCAAACACTAATCATAAACATAGTAGCAGGTCAAATATTGTTAAATGAATGAATGAATGAAACTTGGAAATTTTGGTGTAGTATATCCCTTTTCTAGAATGATTATATTCTAGAAACATGTAAATACAAAGTGTGTAAATTACATCCTCCAAGAAACACCATGTCCTTGGATTTTTATAAAGTATCAATCTGGACTCAGTCCATATATGATACAGGTGGCAAACACTTCATCTTAAACCTTCCAGAGAATCTAACCTTATATACGATCATGCTATAAGTCTGGGTACTCCTTACATAATCCCAAAATATCTAATGTGTTGGTAGAGGATCTGGACCTCTGCCTTGAGTCCACCTTGTCCTCATTTGTCCATGAGACTTTTATGTCCAGTTTTTCTCTACTGCTCTGCAGTCAGTAGCCCTCTACGATGGCTGATCCTGATTTCCATAAATGAGGGAGATAACAGGGTACAATTTAGTTGGCAGAAAAATGTTAGGTAATCTTTCTTTAAACCTGATTTGCATAGAGAATATATTGTTTTAATTTGAGCTATGTTGGCTATGTTTTCTTGGACTAGACTTTAGAGGAGCTGATGAAAATAAGTATGGAGTCTCCAGCATCACTGCTAGGTGCTGCTTTGGTGTTGCTATTAATTCTACATGATGGTCAGGGCTCAAGATCTTTCTGCATTTCCTTGCCTTAATTAGTGCACAATAAACTTTGAGAGCCCTCTGACTATATCTCTGGTTTTATAATGCTACACCAGGAGTTTGAACACAGAGTAAATGTTGTAGTTTAGATTGGAGTTGTGTGAGAGACAATGCTAGCATGTGCAGATGAGAAATGATTAAATTATGAGAGTTGTAACTTAACGGGTGGATTAATCCACTGATATGGATGAATTGGGTGGAAACTGTAGGCAAGTAAGATATGATTAGAGGAAGTAGGAAGTAGGTCACTGGGGGCATGCTTTTAGGGTTTATGTTTTCTCCTTGGAGAGCACAGCTCCTTTCTGTTTCCTGGTTGTCATATTCTGAGCTACTTTCCTCTGCCACTCCCTTTTAAAATGAGGTTCTGCTTACTTTGGACCCAGAGCAAAGGAGTCAGTCAACCACTGTTGAACCTCTGAAACTGTTAGCCAACATAAACATCTCCTCCTCTATAATGTTTTCCTCAGTCTTTGGGACACAGCAATACAAAACTAACTAATACAATGACGATCGACACAATAGTGTTTGCTGTTGTCATCTAAAGGAATCTGATTCTAAAAAAGATAAAGTTAATCTTCCTTTATGATTTTGCAAAATACAATCACTACATTAAAATTTTTTCATATTATGACACATTAATTTAATGTCACACCAAAATTTCTCCAGAGAATTATCAAATGAATATCTGCTCCATTTCTCCCTTTATATTCTATACCTTTACCTGTGACCATTTTATGTTTTTTTCTTTTGCTGTTTTAAAGAGAGGACAGTGAGAGAGAGAAAGATAGAATCAATTTTTATTTAGTTTCTCATGTAACTTTCAGTGCTCCAACACTTCGTTGTATACGTGGTGCTGGGGTTCGAATCCGTGTCCTCACACTTGACAGGCAAGTGCTATAAGCACTGAGCAAGCATTCCAGCACCATCTGTAACCATTTTAAATGAAAAACAAATAAACAAACAAACAAAAAAAAGAAAATTTTGGGGAAAAAAAGCAAGTCACTCTAACAAATTATTTCCAGGTTATTTATACTAAAGGCTTACATTAAAGAAATGTGATAATGTATTTTAATGTCTTGTTGCAATTTATTTGAGCAAGAAACATTTTTCCCTTGTAATCTTGTATAACAGCATTTTTTGGCAGAATTTCCTATAGAATACTTTTGGAGAAAAGCTTACGAACCTACAAAGATTGAAATGTGAATTTTTATATGAACGTATCATGTGCCATTAACTAGAAGGGATAGTAATAAGATTGCTAATATGAAAATGTATATTGCAAATGTATATTGCAAATGAAATGTATAAATAAGAATTTATCTATTTGGTGAAGATGACCAAATGATGATTATCATCCAGAATAAAATGAATCCTTGTGGAGAATAGGAAAGCATTGCTTTTCTTCAATTAAAAAAGGAAATTAGTAGATTCTGAGGCAGAAATGTAGGCAATCAAAAATATATTATTCATTGAAACATCATATTCCAATTATTCCAGTCATGAAGAAAGTGATAAAATGTAGCTACTATTATTTTTACCATTTTATGAATAAGAACCTGAACCAAAAAGAAGCTATATTAGTTACCAAAGTTTTCACAATTGGTCATAACAGAGCCAGAATTCAGATAGTAGTCTAAGGTGGCACAGAGAATCCTAACTTCTTCTACATCATGGAGATGAATAACTGAGTGATTATTTAAATGGGGTCAATGAACTTGTCAAAGTTTTTGTAAATTAAAGAGATTTAGTTTGTCTTACAATATGTGTTCATTCCAACTCTCTTATGTCTTGTCAGTAAAAACAAACTATAATAAAGCATAAAATGGACAAAAAAATCAAACTCACATCAAGGTTGTTTTTATCGTTATTCCTAGTAATAATTAGTATGTATAACCAACAGGACAGTCAGTATACAAAGGGTTTCCATCTTTTAAAAGTTTCTTCATGACCCAATTAATTTCAAATGCCCACAGACAACCCTTATTTTGATTCCTATTACTGCACATTAGTAATAGTTCACATACCTGTTCTTTACCTGTTCTTGAATTTCACATAAAAGAAATCTTGCATATTGTCATATATCTAGTGTATTTTACTTTCCATATCTTTGTTGTTTGTGTATTACTAATTTTGTCTATTCTTTTTCTTTTTGAAGATAAGTACTATTCATGTATCAATGTATAACATTTTGCTTCCCTAGCTCTGGAGAGGGGGCACACCTTCTCAACCTGTGAGTTGCCCCTCCCAGGACTTAACATTCTGTTGTGTTAACACAATACCATAATAATGGAGAGATCATTCACAGTGACAGCAGTGTGAGAGTCCAGAGTAGCAAGAATCTAGTGATATTGGTCACAATGGAATCCCAAGCACTTTTAGTAATGCTACCATTCTTGCCACTCAGATTTCTTAGCTCTGCCCATATTTCCAAAATGATTCACCAGCCTTCCCATTAATCTCATGGCTTATTGATATCATTTCAACTGTTTCCAATTAACACATTTAAACTGCTTTTTTATTGCTTGCTATTAAACATCTCTATTGGTAATTTCCATTCCATCAGTAATTTAGAATCATATATGTAATTATATATGTAACAATCTTACTTCACACATAATCTGAGGTAACAAAAACTTAAAAATTCTGATCATAGCAATAGAAGTATTTAACAGAGAGTGGAAATGTTTTGCTTTTAATAGATCAATGATTGCTTTTAGTTAAAAAAAAAGCCACCAAAATTCAGATTCTTAAATTTCCTTATTTATTAATTCATTTATTTAGCAAAAAAACAAGTGTAAAATGAAAGAGAGTAGTCTACATTACATGTTTTTATATAAAAAATCATATAAATGCTAATACATACATAATCACATGCTATATAAAAGACATGTATATTTAGTACATATGTTGAGATGCTGTATTCAAAAATATCTACTTGTACATAAAGATAATTATAAAATATTATTATATATATTTTCTATTTTATAAAATAAAAATTGCATCAAAATTCAAAACATAGATTTTCAAAAGTGAAATCAGTTCACAATGGAATCATGATTATGTTCTTTTAGTATTAAAAATAAATAGGTTTTTAAAAACTAATAATGATTTTACTCACCTTTAACTGTAGCTACTCAGGAGGTTAAGGCAGGAAGATCATTAGTTCCAGGCTGGCCTCAGCAACTTAGTGAATACCTGTCTCAAAAAAAAAAAAAAAATATATATATATATATATATATGTATACACACACACACATATATAAAGAAACGGGCTTGTAGCTTAAGGGTAAAGCACCCTGAGATTCTCAAATACTGCAAAAATAAATGAAGGAATAAATAATAAAATATGTAAAGAAGATAAGATATATTGTATCTATGAATTTAATACAGTTTACGTGGAGAGAGGGAGATGGTTGGATATAATATATTTTAGCTGCAGAGAGAGACAGGGATTTGGGTAAATAAGAAAATTATGCATTGTTATATTTTTTTAATGTAAGCAAAGGAAGAATATTACAGGAGTGTTCTAAACATGATTTTTGTTTTTGGAGTACAGAAAAAGTTTTTAATAGAAGGAAATATTCTATTTTTTCATAGAAGAGTAAGGAGTAAGTTTACATATTCTCATAGAATGGAATATATTTAGACTATTAAATATTTTGAAGAAAGGGGAAAAAGAGAAAGTTGGAAAAGAGATTTCAACCTTAGAAAGTTATTCCTCTAATTTTTCCACCAATTTTCTCTTTCTCCATAAAGACACCTCCATTTGAGTCTATGAAGAAATAAAAATTTGGATGGATGAACCCTCTTCTAGTAAAGCAGTAGAGGCTTTTGATAAACAGTTTTCAGACCTTCGTTGACACCAAGGATTTAATGCTTATGATTAATTTCCGTCTGTAAATATTATAAAGTAATATTTTCTTTCAAGATAGATTTTCTAAAATTTAAAAAGCAACAGTTAGAAGAATAATTTTAAATAAGAGCACAAATGGTGACAACAAGTCATAAAACAATGAAGGCCTTATGATATTAGCAGTGGCTTGGTAAGCCTTAAAACAAAATAATGGAACGATATGAAGTTTTGAACTGGAGGCCAGTATGCTCAAATACATTTTGTGCAATCCACTTACTTAAGTAATACGTTTTACTAAAATTTCAACTTTTTCTTTCATAGGCATAATTGTGATTGAAGATGTATGGTACAGTGGAAAAAGAAGCAGTCATGGAATCAAGGTCTCCATTCTCTTTGAATATTACTGAATATTTATCAAGCCTAGTTCTGCCATCCACTATGAAATCTCCAGTAAGTCACAGCATCTCCCTTCTCTCTGACATTTCTTTCAAATGGATCCCTTTAAAAGCATATTGATAAATGAATGTGTCTAAACTGTGTAGTTACATTCTCTGAGAATGTAGTTCATTCTCTGAGATTGTCAAAGATTGGGTAATGGTGGAGATGGTGAATTTAGACAGAATAATAAATAATTTTAATAGCAATAAAGATAAAGGGCTCTTTTTCCTCCACTACCTCTCAACCTAAACAGTGGCACTATTTATATGTTTAAAGTTTTATTGGATGAGTGGGTCCTGTGACTAAATGTGAAAGCTTTGCATTAGATTTTCCCAAAAATCTTAACTAACTTTACACAATGGAGCATATTCTACTGATTACATTTCTTTATTTACACTGCTTTTAACTATTACATCCAGCAAAATGTATGTTATGATGATGTAATTAGGGTAACATTTTTTGAAACTTGGATGATTGTAACATATGAACTCATCTATAAAATCTGTAGCATTAATTTTTACAGAAGAAAGTGCCATAGGTCACTATACAACTGTTTTTCATTTGGATATCACAATATATATCTGGAAAATAATTTCAGAGCTGCTTAGATAAACTTTCCAGCAACTTCGGGCAAAACACATATAGTTGATACTGAAAGGTTATTTGTATTTTTTCCTCATATTTTCGACTAGAACAAAAGAAATCACATTCAAAATTATCAGCATCTGTAAACTGAAATAATTGAAATAAATTGAAATTTATTTCACAGATGGTTTTTTTCTTCTTTTTTAAAACAAAATGTAGCTTTGTATATCTGCAGAACAGATCTATTTAAACTCAATACGGCACTTATCTCTTTTTTCCCTGAGGCAATGCTGTTGGATACTGAATAGAGTAGCATATAGCAATTACCGTCATATTAAAATGACAAAATTTAGCTTCTAAAAGGGTTAGAGGACAAAAGAATAAAAGAAAAGAGGATTAGAAATCATAGACACATAAAGCAAAGCCATTACCCACTCATTTCTGAACACAGGAGAATTGAGAGATGCATTAAAGAAGCAGGTTGTAGGTTTTACCGTCATTTATGGCAGGTATTTAGGGAAATAGCAAGATTTGACTTCAGTTTAATCATGGCATGAATAATAAGACTTTGTAGATTAAAAAACATATGAAATGTATTTAATGAACACTTAATATGTTTTCTTAGTAACTTTATTTTCAAATGGTTTCAGAATTGTAGATTGCAATGGTCTGAATATTTACATCCTTCCAAAATGTACATGTGAATCATAAATCCCAAGGTAATGGTATTAGACAGTTGAGTCTTTGGGGAGGACGTGATGGTGATGTCCTCAGGTTCAAGGAAGCACATTTATTTTAAACTCCATGTGGGGTTACAGGAAAAATAGGGCCACTAATGAAGCGACCCTCACTAGGCATGGAATCTGATTATATTTTTATTGTAGTCCTCCAAGCCTTTCCAGAACTGTGAACGACAAATGTCTATTATTTGTAAGTCATTTTCTTTATGGTAATTTGTTACAGCACTCTAAACAAACTAAGATAAAGGACAAATAAGAAAGTACTAAAAATAATCCTCATTGTTTTAGTCAGCTTTTTCATTTCTGTGACTAATATACCTAAAAAGAGCAATTTTAGGAGGACAAGTTTATTTTGGTGTTCACAGTTTCAGAAGTCTCATCCATAGATGGCTTGGTCCATTCCTCAGGGCTCCAGGTGAGGCTGAACATCATGGCAGAACAGAATGGCAGAGGGAAGCAGCTCCAAGTATCATATCACGACACAGAGATACTCCATTCACCAGATACAAAATGCATATACCCTAAAGGCACCCCCCCCCAAGATCCACCTTCTCCAGCCACACCTTACCTGCTTTCAGTTGCCCATTACTCCCTATCAAGTGTTTAACTCAGTCATTGGGTTAATGCTCTTATATCCCAATCATTCCACATCTCCACATTTTTTAATTGTATCCCATAGAGCTTTTGGGGGACAAGTTTTATCCGAACCATAACAGTCAGGCATCCTGACATGACCTGGATGTGATTTATCCCCTAAATGCTCATGTTTTAGAGGCTTGGTCCTGAGTGTGGCAATGTTGGGGTATCAGACATTTAACAGATAGTGCCCAGTTGACAGTCATTTGGGAGTTCTTCCCTAAGAAAGAACTTGTGGGACCCCAAGTTGGTTCTCAAAATAATGCTGTTATAAAAGGAGCAAACCTGGACCCTCCCCTCACTCTTGCTTCTTGTCTTGTGATGAGATCTCTCCCACCTGCACATGTTGCCACCCTTGTGAGGCCACTTGCCATAAGGTCTTCAGTAGAACCAAGCTGGTGCCAGCACAATGCCTTTGAAGCCTCAGATTCAAATTGTGAGCTCAGTAAACTAGGTATTACATTGCAGCCAGGAAAAGTACATAAAATTGGTATTGAGAAGGAAGTCTTAGTATAACTTTCCCTAAAAATGTGAAGGTGGATTTAGAACTTGGAATTCAGTCAGAGGTTAGAAGAGTTTGGAGAAGCAGGCAATTAAAAACCAAGAAAGCTAAGCAGAGCACTACAAACAATTCAAGTGAGAGCTCAGAAAATGAGGACCATAGCGGGAATACTCTCATGTTTGAAGATTCTATTAAGAATTTGAGAAAAGAATACATTTGTGATACTGTAACAAAAAAAAAATTAACTGTATTAGATTCATGCCCTAATGTTTTATGGAAGGCTAAGTTTAAGAACAATGAAAAATTTGCAGAACATGTTTTTTTACATATAAAGTACAAAAGGGGGTGTTTTTGGTTGCTTTCAATCCAACCTGACAGCAAATGGAAGCTAGGCAGAAAGATCTGGAAAATTCACAGACTAAGGAAGGAAAAAAGAAAATGTGTAGATAAGAGATGCTTGCTAAAGAGATCAGTGAATATGAAGGGAGTCGTGTGCTAATTAACAAGACAGTGGAAAAGAGACCCTAAGGCATTTCAGAAATCTCAAGCTGTCTCCCATCACAGTTCCAAAGACCTGGAGTAGAATTGTTTCAAGGAAGCATCCCGGCATCCTCTTCATAGGCTGGCTTCCCAGGACAACCTCCGGATTCTCCTCCCTGTGTCTTCCATGGTTTAAGTGGCCCAAGCATTGCTCATGCAGGTGGAAGACCCTGGTGCCATCCATATGATGCTGATTTTATAGGTGAAAAGCCCACAGGAGTTATGAAGTCATGGCAGCTTCCACCAGGATTTTAAAGGAGTCTGCCAGGGCAAGCAGAAGTTTTCCCTGCCTGCAGAAAGCCCCTGTGTGGCAAAGGCTAGTGGAAACATGGCAGGAAAGCTATAGTGTAGGAATCCTGTACAGGCAGATCTGCCAACAATGTTTAGTGTCCATGGATAAAGCTACAAGGAGGATGTAAAACCAGTCCAAGAGAATAATTATGTAGCCTGACATGCAGAGCCACAGGTTTGGAGCTGACATGCCTTGGGAGCTTGACTTGGTGTACAAAGGATGCAGGACTTGGAGGGTTAACATTTAATGTCTATTCTATGTAGTTTTAGTCTTGCTTTGGGGGTCTTTCCCCTTTGTACTTGCCTATGTCTTCTTTTCGGAATTGAATAACCCTATGCCTGAGTCACCTCTTTACATTTGGAAACTGAAACTCAAGAGTTACTTTCAAATAATATATTTGTTGTTACTGTAGAATGCATTTCTTAATATTCTGTATATTTTATAGTCCCAAGTCCCTATGCTTCATTGAATTTTATTTCCTCTTTTTTTTCCTTTTTTTTTTTTTTTTTTGGTACTGAGTATTGAACTCAGCAACCCCTAACCACTGAGTGGCTTCATCCCCAGTGGTTTCCTTATTTTTTCTTTTGAGACAGGGTTTCACTAAGTTTCTTAGGTTCTCACAAAGTTGTTAAGGCTGGCTTTGAACTTACAACATCTTGCCTGAGCCTCGTGAGTCGCTGGGATTACAGTTATGCGCCACCCCGCCTGGCCCTTTTTTTCTCTTAAAATTTCTTCCATATCTACAACCTAAACTTTCTCCCTTTCAAACCCATAATGAGGCTATGAATCTTCCCACACATCTACAGTTCTTCCTCAGAATAAAATGCTTTGAGTTATACATTCAGTGCATTCATTAATCTACTTATGCCTCAGTTTCCCAATCTTTAAAATGAATGCATATTCCAGAATGCCATGTTAGATAATCTGTGAATTTCCTTACATTGCTCATATTTTGTGTAAAGCAGCACTCGGAAAATAAAATCAGTTTGGATTTTCTAAGGCAATGGGACTCAAAACGTATTTGCTAAACTAGCAGTTTCAGCATTATCTGGGAACATTTTAAAAATGCAGAATTTTGGGTTCCACATTAGTATTAAGGAATCAAAAGCTCTGCAGGTGGGACCCAGAATCTGTGTTTTAACAGACCCTGCAAGCAACTCTAGTATAAGTTATATTTGCGAACAATTGCTGAAAGGCACTGCAATTTTACATAATACTAAGCTAATTTTTAGAAAACCACATAAACAGAATTTATATTTATTATTCTGTCTACTTGGGCTTTCATGAATACATTTTCAAAAGAATATGCTTACTTATAAATATAAATATTTGTATAGTGTAATTCAGTTTCTGTAGGTATCTGAGACTGTATAACAATGGATCATTTAGTACATCTTTAGATTCACATGAAAGCATTTGTCAACATAAATAGAAGTAGTCTATAATGTTATGAGGTTTTAGCAACATAGGGTTTTTAATGATTTTGTAGCAGAAGCTGAGAATTTGAATTTCCACATTGACACATGTAAATGCAAATCAGGATCAAATTACCAGTTATGACTATTTCATGCTACTAAATTTTATAGATGTTGATGAAACTGAAACATTACTTTCCCCTAATGGGCCCAGCAGCTTTTTGTGGTTGGATAATTGAATGGTATTTTACTTTACCACGGCCAAATAATTCCATATTTTCTCTTTGTCTGCATGTATTTAATAGCAGTATGTGACTTAGATCAACATTTATACCAAAGCATACATTTTCTCAGATGATTAAGCTTTAAAAGGTGCCCACAAACTCATATGTGACACAATGCAAGATTGTTCAGAGGTGAAAGGATTAGATTATGAGAGTTGTCACCTAATTGGTGGATTAATCCACTGATATGAATTATCGGGATCATATCTGTAGACAGGTAGGATGTAGCTGGAGGAAGTAGGTCACTGGGTATGTACCTTGAGGGTTTATATTTTGTCCTTGGTTTGGTGAACTCTCTGCTTCCTGGCTGTCTGATATCGTGAGCTGCTTTACTCAGTTACCCACTTCTGCCAAGTTATTCTGCCTTACCTTGTGCCAAATCTACAGAGTTGATGAACCATGGACTGAAATTCTGACACCGAGTCAAAATAAACTTATCCTCCATGAATGTGTTCAGTGTTTTGTTCACAGTGACATAAAGTGACTCACGCACTGAATTTAGGTGCTTTCTGTAGAGTCAATCTAAAGCAGAGTTCAGTATAAAATAAATGATTGGTAATTCATGAGCAAATGACTTTGGACAATATTAATAATGTTCTTGGTAAGTGAGGTAAATGTTGAGAAAGAAGTCGAGATTTTTCACTACACATCTTAGTATGACTCCCTTTTGAAGCAACTCTTTTTTTTTTAAGAGAGAGGGAGAGAGTGAGAGAAGTGAGAGAGAGAGATAGAGAATCCATTGTATTTGTTCTTTCATCTGGCCTTTGATTCTCTGCTGTTGTGTACATGGTACTGGGGTTTGAAGTCGGGCCTTCATGCATGCCAAGCAAGCACCGTAACTGATGAGCGACCAATGAAGCAAGTGTTTTAACTTACAAATATCCTATCAAATTCATCTACTCCCCTATGTCTGAACCAGTGATTTCCTACATAAAATCTTTGGCTAGGAAGGAAACAGTGATTAGGCTAGTTTCTCAATTTTATCCAAATAACAACTGCAACAGAATCCACTATGATGTTTATTTAATGTGTAGATTTCAGTAGTAGACCAATGTCATTAAAATGTAAGAATTTGGACTCCAAATATTGGCTCAAAAACCTCAAGAAGCTGTGGATACTGTTACTAAGTAAACTCAGTTTTGAAATCTACTTAAACATTGAGAAAGCATCATTACTGTTCCTTTCTAATGAAAATTGTGTGTAGAAAAGGTAACATATTTCTTTAATATGGTTCTCTAATACACAAGTATTGTTAAATAAATGTTAATGATGGTCAAATACAGAATTTAAATAGTATTCATGAGACAGAATTCTGAAAATGCTGTTCATAGCAACATTATTAGCTACAAATTAAAATACTGATTCACCTCTCCAAAGACAGTATTTAATAAACCTGGAAAGTGTTATTGCATTTCAATTAAAATATAGTTCAATACACTTTAGACTAACAGACATCAATAAACCTAAATTAGGAAGCAATAACATATAAAAAGTAACAACCATGGCTTTGGGTTGTTTCTGTTTCTTTCCTTTGTGTTCTGAGGGAAACTGAAGTATTTTTAAGACTGAGTTGTTTCATGATCTTTTAATCTTGTGCTATAGGTATGGGTTTCACATGGTGATAGGAGCTAAGATTGAGAGTTACTGTTTATTTTTAGGACCCCATTGATTTTTCCACATCTGTTTTATGTGTAACAAAAACTAAAGCAATAATTTGTTAGCAAAAGGGCCCTGGTAGAATTTACAGTAAGAAAATGTTTACCTGAAAAGAAAAATCTGGCAGTGTTCACGTTGACACTTCCTGGACTATATTAGGAGCTAAAAACTGCTGAATGAAAAAGATGATAAAATGAAATACGTAAATATTTACTTAACAGAAATAGTACTTAGTACATAGGGTCAGATTATGAATACAAATATAATGACTTAAAATAAGTGAAGAAACAATATTTACAATTAATTTCTAAACCAAATGAGTAAATAATATTACATATATTTAACATTTTTTTTAAACTTAAAGGAGGCACCTCATCTTAATTTATTTAGAAAATAAAGGAGGCCTCCTGAAAGGGGTCTCTTGACTTTCTGACATATTTCCTCTTCAGAGATGTCCGTATCATTGGTTGAGTATTCATTTTACAACTAATTTCAGGAGAGTTTCCTCCTGAAAATATAGTGCTAGGTGCTGCTGTTCTCTCTGTGCTCAATCTTGCTGCCCCACAAGGGTACCATATTCGGAAGATGTTGAGTAGGGAACCCTCTGTCTTGCTGAAATTATGTGTCATCAGAAAGGTCGCTTGCTTCTCTTCTCTACAGGAAGGCTGTTGTCCCTGAGGAAGAAGTCTCCCTAGACCCAGTTCCATTTTTTCTAAGGGTAAAACTCTCTGCTTTGTATTAGAAAGCACAATCATAAGACAATCTAAAATCACAGGCTGGTAGTGGATCCTGTTTGTACCAACCTTTGGGCTAAGTAGTAAGCGTAAATATAGCATATATAATATACAAAATCTTAGCTCAATGGGATTGAAACTAGTTAAATTACCAGGATACATTAAAAATAAAAGGTGGAAAACATTGTATAAGATGGGGACTAATTGGAAGTGGACTATATACTAGCTTGAATACAAACATGACCACTTAATGTAATTTTAAACAAATCTACCAAATCATGTTATGTCTATGTATTTGCTTACATAAATAATTATAATGCACTAATGAACAATAATAGGAGGGAGCTCAGCAGAGCAAGCAGATCAGAGGATGGGAAGAAGGTAGGGAAAGGAAAGA
>PVKS010012790.1:37110-52823 GCA_004027875.1 Aplodontia rufa
AAAAAAAGACATATTCACCTATCTTGAAAAATATATACCCATGTTAACAAAATAAGACTTGAATAAAAAATGATTTTTCTATAAATAAGTAAAATATAAACATACAATTTAATTAGAATTCATCTTCATGATTCTACTGATGCCTTCCTTAGTCATGATATCAAATAAGCAAATAAAATAAATAATAAAGCTCATTATATATGCATTAACAGAAGATTCATGTATTCTTTTCATTTTGACAAAATCAATAAGTCTTTAGTTATATTTTCACATTGGGACTAATATAATCATAATATAAAATCTATAATAAAAGTTACTTGGATTGGAATGCAAATATTACCAATAAATTTCCCATGTCTCTCCTACTATTTCAATAAATTTTAAATAAAAATAGTTATCAATTTCTTGTATCACCACAAATAAACTCATAATTTTATGCAAAGAACTATTCCTCTATTTTCCTATATAATTGCTCAAAAAAACTTAAAATACTTAAATGACAATTCTTTTGAAATATAAAATGAAAATAGTTTTAATTGATACATCATAATTTTAAAATAAAAATCATGTAAATAAAATTGAAGTTATTTGTTTTGAAAATTTTAAATCTTTTTGAATAATTTTATATAAATAACACTGAAAATTTTAGCATTCAGAGTCCACTAAACAGTCACTGTAAATAATTGTAACTACATTTGAGGTGACTGTAGAAGTATATGTAGAAAAATTTAACAATACATGAAATTAAGCTGGAAAAAATTCTGCAGCTGCAAATGGCAGATGAGTTATATTACTTTGATTCGTACTATATTGAAACTATTAGTTGAATCTTAAAATTAGTAATAAAATGGACACTTCACATTAGGGAAAAAGTTTGACAAATTAATACATTTTTTAATTCTCTAAGGAAAGATTGTTTCAAATTTTCCTCCCAACTTGAAGCAAGCATTGTTTGTCTCTAACATTAGAAGTAATACCACGTACATTTTAAGACAGTAAAATGCATCAATTTTCATTTCAAGAATAGAAGACATGTGATGTAGAGATTTTTCCTGGGTCTTAAATGAGGTTAGTCACCATGAATCACATTAAGATGCAGCTTAATATTTATCAGCAGTGAAATGCTTAAATGAATTTTATAAATTTATATATAGTAATTTATATCATGAAATCTAATTTATTATTAAAGTTTTTTTCCTTTAGTTTTGGTGAAAAGTAATTTTGCTTGCAAGATGTCTTATGAACTGACTGTTTCTCATCTGCCTTAGTTTCCATGGTTGGGGAAGACAGCAGAGTTCAGGGATGAAAAGCCTGAATATTGTGCTGTAGTGAAAATAAATGAAACTGAGCTCCTCCAACACATTTGCTATGCAACCTCAGGTATGTGAAGTGACTTCCTGAGCTTCTGCTTCCTATATGGAAATTTAAATTTAAATGTAATATTTCTATTATAACTGCTTTAATACTCTGGAGATAAATAAAAATGATATCAAATTATTCAAAAATACTTAAGGAACTTAAATGAAATATATTATGTGTCCAAATATTTACTTTGGGTGTTTTTAAGTGCATAGACATGTAGAAAATCACCTGGGTCAAAAATAATAAAAATGATATGACAAGTAATATAATTATGAATCTTCAAACAAGGATACTTAGAAATTATGATAGCTTATTTCCATATTGATCAAGTAAAATATATTTAAAATACCAAAAAGCTACACAATCAGTTTCTCAATGTCTAAGGTAGTATTTAGGACAGACGTTTACTTTCATGTGGAGAAAGTTTGTCATGGTAGTTGTTATGGTTTGGATGAAAGGTGTCACCCAAATCCTTATGTGAGAAAATCCAAAAAGGCTGATGTGAAATGATCAGATTATGAAAGGGTTGACTTAATCAGCAAGTTAATCCCCTGATGGAGTTAAATGTAGGTTGGTAGGGTGTGGATGGAGGAGGTGGATCATTGTGGGTATATATTTTGTATCTGGTGTGAAATTACTTTCCCTGCTCCCTGGAACTATGCCTTCTGCCATGATGCTCAGCCTCCCCTCAAACCCCAAGGAATGGAGCTGGTTTTCTATGGACTGAGACTTCTGAAACCCTGAGCACCCAAATAAACTTTCCCTCCTAAAATTGTTCTTGTGTCTTTTATCACAACAGTGAAACAGCTGACTAAAACAGTAGCTGTGTTTCACATGTTTGAGTAGCCTGATTGCAAGGACTGATCAAATTCATACTCATCATTTAAGAAATCTTTCTTTTTCCCCAGAGTTCTTCAATGTGACTATTTCTTAGTAATCACAGAATTTGTATAAATTTTTTACTTTCTCCAATTTATCTTATGTTAAAATATTAATTATTTTATGTAAAAATGCAAGGAACTGAGTTCATGGATATGGAGCTCTTCCAGAGTCGATAATTTAAGGAACAACAGAGACTTTCAAAGCATCTCCAAAAAGTCTGCAAAGCCAAAATTGCATGAATATTAACTGTCTCCTTAACATTTTATATTTTAAAAGCTATACATTTAAACCTTGTTTATGAACTTCCACCACTGTGCATGTGTGCATTTCTGTGTGTGTGTGTGTGTGTGTGTGTGTGTGTGGTTTAGCCTATTGCACACTGGTAAAAGGAAGGACACTGTAACAACCACTTGTGATAACCTATGTCAACTATCATTTTAAAATGTATTCTTGATTCCACAGATTTTTGAGGAAAGCATGTAAATATATTTGACAGAATGTAATAATTTGTCAAATCTTTTAATATAATAGAACTGTGTTGTCTTGGATAATATAAAATGTTTACCCACACAAAAATATTTGACAATTACAACTGAGTGCATTTTAAGAACTGTTTTGAAAGTCAATTAAGTTTCATCAGCAATTATTTAAATAAATGATTCTACTTTATATTTTCTCAAAAGTCACTTAATTCATAAGTGACAGGTTGATTTCATTAAATTGGTAAAATTAGGGAATTTTTTTTTCTAAAGTTTAGGATACTTGAAGGAGTACTAGTCTTTTCTTTGACAAAAGAGATATGTGCATTTCCTGGATACCTTCACTATCATAGCAGTGGGTATCTACAAGCATAAAGTCACTGTAAAGTGCACGCTCACTTCTGCTGCGTGTCAAGTGCAGTGTAGAGAGTACAAAGATCAAGTGGACTATCAGACAGTTAGGTTCACAGAGATGCCTAGTTTTTCTTGTTGCCTCCTTTATTTGCTGATTTCTGGATATTTATGTGTAGACTTAGATTGAATGGTTCCTGTTTTCTCTTCATGGTTAAAAACTCCTTTGGAATTGACAGTCTATCTGCTTAGATATACCTTGGTATAATGAAAATGCTACTTCTCCATGACACATCAGGTCAAATACGGTCACAAGTTGGTCAGGAAACTAAATCCCAGTTTTTTATATCATTCTCTTTTCTTTTAGATTTTGTATGATGTGGTAGATTTGTCCCCCAAAGAAAACTGATAAATTTCCTTATTACAATTCCAAGGCTGTCCCACTCAGTGTGCCAGTTTAGCAGTGTCCCTGAGAAATGATAAGACGCATCATAACCTTTGGATTTCCAAGGACATAAACTAAGAACCTCGAGCATGATTAAAACATACTCCACTTCAGTTAAATCTCATATGTTAATAGCTTCATTAATAATCTCAAGCTAAAGCCTTAACAATCATATTGAGCAATTTATTCCCTTTACACCCACATTGTATTAGTTAACTACCTCAGCAGAGTTTCTTGAAATTGTCCTGCCCCTGGCCAACCCCAGCCCTCTTTTCTTAGTTAGACCTTTACTGTCTGTTATCTGTGGTCTCTAATTGCTCTCCCTGCTTTCCCTACATCCAGGAAGTTAACATTCCCACTATATTTTATCCTGTTGTTAGAAATAAATTTTTTAGAGGGAAGATAAATCTTATCAAATTTCTTTTAAAAAATAGACTATTAGTTTGCTACATTTAAAATGAAATACAGGCAGTCATTAACTTATGATGGTTCTTAAAATTTTTCATCTTTCTAGTGGTGAAGAAGCAATAAAATTTAGTGGGAATGATACTACAAATTTTGAATTTTGATCTTTAACTGAACAAGATTATGCATCCTGATATATTCTCATGAGGCTGGGCCTTGGAAACTCCCTGTCAGTCACATAGTCACTGAGATAAATATCAGCACTGTGGTGTACTAAGCTTTGATGTTCAGTAGGGTAGGTGCATTAAAAACCTTCTGAACATATGATATTATCAACTTAAGATGGTTTATCAATGCAACCCCATTGTCAATCAAGAACCATCTGTATAAAATTTTAACCCTGAAAAACTCTATTTGCTAGTCAGCTATACCTACTTTCAGTTTCATCTTCCATTTCCATATATTCCTGTATTCAAGTCTCTTTAATCTTGATTCTCCTCAAAACTTTTTAATGCCTTTGAACATGCCCCTGGGGATAACTGTCCTTGTCAGTTAAATCCTAATCATACTTCAAAAACCATTTTAAATATTAATCTCCAGTACTTTTCTCTCTCCTTTATAATCTATTATATTTTTAAATATCATATTTTAACACTTTGTTTTTAACCACTGTGTTTTCTACTAGATGTTTCATTATAAATCCTTGGGTCATAATAAGTACTGTAATAGAGAAAATATTTAAAATGCATACATTGTTTATCTCTAATCATTGAAGATTTTATTTATAAACAAACTGTCCCACTCTTCCCATAGTAAGCATTTACTATAAATTCAGATTTTCTA
Organism: Aplodontia rufa; assembly: GCA_004027875.1. NCBI lineage: Eukaryota > Metazoa > Chordata > Mammalia > Rodentia > Aplodontiidae > Aplodontia > Aplodontia rufa. Next base: position 41,878 of record PVKS010012790.1, read on the forward strand.
TTTTGATTTCAAAAATAGTCAGCACACTTATATTATTTACTTTTAGAGTTAATCTTCAAATGCATAGGCTTATGATCTGGGGGTTGGTGAAGCTCAGTAGGAGAGGGTTCCATGTACACGCTCATGTTTTCCCATCATGACTAATTTAAATACAATAAAAATGCCTGCTTGGTTGTTTACAAGCAACTAGAGGCTTGAATTCCTTCATCCAGGACCACTAGAGACTCTAGATGAAGTACTAGAATAAACAATTTAATGAATAAATAATTAACACACAATTAAAAAGTTATTAAAACAACTGGCATTAACTATCTGTGTATTGAAGGTCTCATAGGTCTCCTGTAGATTAGTACTTAATACTTTATCTCCATTATTAATCTTGGTTAATAGACTTTTTAGTCTTAAGTAAGAGACTTTTTATATCATTTCTTCTCAGATTGAAGGTATATAATGCCATACTACCTAAATTGCTTAAATATACATTTTAAGAGCATTATAGCCAAATCAGTTTTGTTTTATTTAAAATCTATATCTAGATGACTTGATAACAATATGCCAATCATTAAAAGTGCAGTACTTTCTTAAAACATCCTGCTGTTGAATGTCTGGAACTAGAAAATATTAACTAAATTATTCCTAATGCTAAACACTTTGATTCTTCAGGAACTTGCTACTCAAATAGTACGCAGAAACTTTTCTTTTAACTGTGCTTCTTCTGTGGTATAAGGATAGATTTATAGATATTCCTGAATTCCCAAAACATTTTTTTTTCGGTCACTAAGATATGTGCCTCAAAATGTCTCAGACATCTTGAGGCCCTGGTGGAAATGACTTGGACACAGTTCTTCAAGTGCTCCACAACTTAACTCACTTAGCATAATCATGATTATGGTAATTAATCTGAAATGCTGGATCTATCACTGCATCTCCCTAGGATAACATTTTGGTTTTATTTTATAATTAGTTCTGTTTTCAAATCCTTGAGATTACATTGCTAGGAATTTTTGTTATTTATTTTCTTAATAAAATGTTTGTGCTTTTAAAAAAAGGCATACACTCAAAAACTCACAGGCACTTGTAAAGGGAAATACTACAGTATGATTGGAAAATATTTGCAACTGCAAAACACAGTATTATTTTCAATTTGTCAATGTCTTTAAGTATGAAATAATATGGTATGTAGTTCAACAAAACTATTCTCTTGCACATTGATAAGATTCCTTCCAATTTTTTCATTTTTGTATACTATGGCATAAAGATAAGCAGAAGCCTTACTCTTTAAGAAAAATCCTTTAATATTGATAATATTTTATCGTTTTTATTCAATATATCTTTTTAAACTTTTCAACAATTGACTCTACATGTGCATTTATAAAATATTAGTAATCCATGATATTATCAATGATCTATAATATCATAAATATTTTATGGGTTTAATCTTTGCAAGTACTACTATTTTATTATTATCTACTATTTTATTATGCTAGTAATCATTAAACAATAGAGTAAAATAAGAAAATAAAAATATATATGAAATTTATTTACATTTTCACATAAATGTTGAATAATTCTTTTACAGTATTGCCTTGGGAGAATTAGAGTTGATTTTTCTTTGTTTTGTGTTAACTCATATCAGCAGAGAAATTTTAAATTAGAAATGCATATGTATAATAACAGGATAATATGTACTCTTTTAACAATTTCTATTAGTTTTTTACATGAATTAATTGGGATATTACTTTTGATAAATGACTGAGGATGTGTACCTGAGTTTACAAGGAATAACAGTGACTACTAAAAGAAGGGGGAAGTGTGAAATATTAATGAACACTTAACAGGGAGAGAATGCCAGTGTCACATGTAGAGGAAAACAATAAGCAAGAAAGATGGATTTGTGAGAGGAGAGAGGAAAGGGAGAAGGAAAATGTGGACACTGTAAGAAAACAGTTTGGGAAAAGATACTTTAGAAGACAGAAATATAAGAATTTCTGCTTTTTATTTTTTTATTTTTATTTATTTTTTATTTTTTGCTGCATTCGCTTGTTTTGTTGTTATGTATGGGCACTAAATTCTTTTTTCCTTCTTTTTTCTCTTCTTGGACATACATCTCCCAATAAAATGTGTGTTAGTGCAAGTGTAGAGAGGAGAAAAAGAGAAGCTAACATTTACTGAAGCTTGTAGCCTCTGAACTTGCAGGAATGGTGTGTGTGTGATTATAACATGTGGTGTACAATTAAGAGACATCAATAAGCAAGGATCAAAAAACATGATGTTGGGGGGAATAGTTACCTTTGGGATTAAAATTATCATGTGAAATTCCAGGAAATGAATACATTTCTTCTGTCTTAAGTTTATGTATGTGGAAGGTGTGTTAATGCTATCCATGTTAGTATATAATGTTCATTGGGCTGTTGCAAAAGTAAAATGAAGGTTGAGGTCACCAAAACATTGACCATTGATGGGTGCATAGTTTTTGATTAGTAAATAGATATTCTTTCCCTAATTCTAAAATACAAAAATAAGTAAGTCAATATTTGTTACCTTTTTGAAAAGACTGACAGATAACTCACTTATATAACTCTATAAAATTAATCTAAAGTTTATATTAATTTATTGAGCTATGCAGGAAATGGCAGCATACTATTGTTAGGTACAAATGTCCAGGGGTTCCTGTAAAAATTCTTATCCATACAATGGACTATATAACTGGTGTTATTTCTTCCATAAATGTTTAGTTTAGCAAAGCTTTGATTTAAAAAGGTCATTCTACATTTAGATATGCCAGTTTGACTTTTAAAAATATAAAAGGGCCCAATGTGCCTATTCATATGTTAGGCTAAATCTGTGATGTGCAAGGTGTCAAAGCTAATGGGCACAAGTAGACAGTTGTACTCAGCTCCACTGCATGAACTAAACACAGAAAGTAAACATAAAACATATTTCTACATTACTTCCATTTTAATTTTTCTTTGATTAGCAACATTGTTTGATATTATTCCAACTTGATTAGGGAAGGCAGTCAAGTGAGTCATTTGATTACACCAGCTTTTTGCCCTGAGATATTTCTAGAGGTTGGTGTAGAGATGAGTGTGCTCAGTGAATTCATGGAGGTTAAAAGACAGGGGTCCAAATTTAAAGTCTACGGCAGCTGGAATTGCAGGGCAGAAAACCAGAGAATGGGAAATTGTACAGAGAAAAACAGATAGAAGTCTATTATGCGGTTAGTTGATTCTGGCTTTAGATCATGGAAAAAACAAATACTGAAATTGAAAACCTGCTGGAACTTGCAAAAGTTCAGGATATGTTCAAGTTTAAAATAATAAGAAATTACACCTAATCCCCTAACACTTAGAGAAAAGCCCTTTCATATTTTTGGAATCTACCTAAACTAAAGTATGGTCTAGACTTACACTATTAACATCTAGAAATAAGTCCTATGAAAAATCAAGCTAAGCCACATACATTTATTTGTGAATAGAACAAAAGTAAATATTCCTAATACAAGAAAGGCAGATCAGACAAATGACCATAACATATACATTGTTTATATACCTTCAGATATTTTTAAGGAGGAAAATATCACCAATGACCCTGAAAAAAAAATCAGTAAGTATATAAAAAGAAAATGATTAATATAATCATCAAACAAGGTCTTAAAATAGCTATGACAAATATGTAGAAATGTAAAGAAAAATGAATATCATAAAAAGAAACAATATAAAGAGAAAAGAACCAAATATAATTTTTTTTATTTTTTTAAGATAGAAGGACAGTGAGAGAGACAGACAGAATGAATTTTTATTGAGTTTTCTTCACATGGCTTTTGTTGAATCTGAAGATGGATGAGTAGAAACTGTCCAAAAAGACATGTAACCATAGAAACAAAGGTGAGAAAATTCACAACATGGGAAATATTAAGGAACATTGGAGAGTCTAAAAGAACATGACTCCAAGTAAAAAAGAAAGCTTTACAAAAAATTGTCATATTAATGAAAAGAATGTGGACCGAAATAAAAAGATTTTTATTGGTAAAAATAAGCCCTACATTATACTTCACGGTAAAATAAAAAATATGGAGGTGGAAAATGTAGCTTAGTGATAGAGTCCTTGCTTAGCATGAGTGAGTCCCTGAGTTAAATAGCTAGCACTGCAAGAAAATAATAATAGTAATAATAATAATATGGTTTTGTTCAAACTGCATTTTAACTTTTAAAACAAAAACTTTCCAATGTATAGGGAGATTTATAACACAAGTAAAAATAAATCATGACCATAATAGCACAGAGAACAAAAGGAGAAATGTAGAAATATATTTTGCAATCCTTTTAGATGTAGGTGAATAAGTGTAGTGTTATTTGAAGGTTGAGTGTTATAAATTAAAGACACATTGTTAATGCCTGATAAAACCTAAAAATATAAAAAACTAGAAATATAGTCTATAAGTGATAGAAATAAGAGCGAAACTGAGTACTGAGGAATAATTTTAAAAGCTTTAGGAAAAATAAAATGCAAAATAGGAACATAAAATTTCAGAAGGGTTTATGTTATTATTTAATTTTCATTTTTTTAGAAAATTTTTAAAAAAACTTAAAGATAAAAAAAAAACCCACAACAAAATAAAACTAAATAGAAGAAGGGCTTGAGTGGTGGCTCAGTGGTTATGGCACTTGCGTGGCATGTGCAAGGACATGTGTTCAAACACAGCTCCACATACACAACAAAGTGCTGGAGCAAGGAAAGCCACATGAAAAACTAAATAAAACTGATTCTCACTTTCTCTTTCTCTCACTATCCATCTCTCCTTAAAAAGCAAACAAACAAACAACAGCAAAAAACCCTCACGGTAAATAGGAGAAAATTGGTCCTGTTTCAGGATGGACCATGAAGCTATACTGGTTGTGGTAAGTCTAAGAAATAGTTTCTCAGATACGCCCATGATGTAATCCCTGTAATCTGTAAATATGTCAGATTACAAGGCCAAGACACTGAAGCTGCAGACGGAATTAAGCTGGCCCATCTGTAGATTGGGATTATACTGATAATCAGACAGGACTCAGTGAAATCACAAGACCCTTTCTACTGTGAAAGTGAAGCCGAAGAGAGAACAGAGGGATGGCCACAAGAGAAAGCCTGTGCCTGTTTTTGCAGATTTGAAGCTGGAGGTGGGGACCTGAGAAGGAAAGGTAGTGAACGCTAGAAGCTGTCAAAGGCGAGGAAACAAGTACTGTGGCTCGCAGAACAGAAGGAAAGGCATCTGGGGGCAGCACCTTGCTTGTGGCATGAGGTGACCCATTTACTTCTTGTATCAAGAACCACAAGAAGAGAAATGAGTGTTTTTAAGCAACTTCGTCTTTGGTAGTTTGTCACTAAAGCAAGAGAAAATTAATACACTAATCAAGACAGTTTCATAGTAGCTTAAAAGTAGACATATAAAGGATGCTCAGAGTTCTTTTATCTATTTTGATTTCTCAAGGAAGGAAGGAAGTGGCTGTAAGCAATACCTTCTCTTGCTTGATAGGTACTATTCATTTTAAAAGAAAAGTGAAGCCAGAAAGAAAAAGGCACAGTATTAAACTCACCTCTCAAACTTGGCTGAAGTGTAGGTTTTCAGGCAGAGGAGTAAAATAGATAAGTGAAGAAATGACTCATAGTGTGCCAATATAAGAAAGCAAAAAGAACTGTGGGATGAAGAGCAGCCAAAAATCAAAATTGCACATTTTTTCTGGAATTAGATGAGGAAACATCAGTAGAGATCTGCAGATTCATTATAGCAGAAAAGAAAATGAAGACTAGCATGTGAAGAACTAGTACAGTGTCTAATTAGCTGTGCAATAAATACTCTTTTCACCTCTCTCCATTCCACTTGTGCTTCATCATCACTCTGCACGTATGAAGAATTTATAACAAGTTAGGGCCCTTTGAGATGGGAGGAAATGGCATTGCTGTTTCCAATGACTGAGTCTGGAGGCATCCCCGCATCAGCGCTTTGGCTGCTCGTTTGTGCTTTGGGGCAGTGCAATAAAGCCAGGAAGTTAGAAACTGAAGCACTTGGTTTGCAAACATGGGAAAAATAAAACACTTCAGTATATTAGGACAGAGCTCAGAGAGGAAGCTTTTCCTTCATGACAACTTCCCCAATATTCTGAGTTAATGGTAAATCACTAACAGAGCTCACAGACCTTGCTCAATTTTCCAACCCCTAACTTTATCCAACCCCATTCAAACTGAGGTAGAAATGATCTAGAGTTGACACCTTTTAACATGTTGTGAAACATGTTCCTCATCTGTACTTTGAACCGTGGGAGTTTTTAGTTGTTGTTTTTTTCCCTTTATTATTGCTTACCTGTTGTTAAAATGCAAACATGTCATTGAAATAAAGTTTCAAACATGCTGTGCACACTTTTTTTCTTTCTTAAAGAAACTGGAAATTGTGACTATCATAAAAAGTAGGAAGAAATCTGCATTTCTGTTGCTAAATTAATAACTTTAAAGAGATTGTGGTGTCACTTTGAAAGCTGCAGTGCAACATAAATAATACCCTGCTGTCTTCTGCTCATTTGTGCAATGCAGCATACCGAGTGCATTGAACAGATGATGTAATAGTTCCATAAATATGTTGACATCACCTAAAGAACACAGCTGTTCTGTTCCAAGAAAACACAATATTCACCCATAATCCAAAATTTCAGTTAAAACCAAATACTGGAGTGCTTGTGTAGGAAATTATATTTTCTTTTGAAATTATATGTTTAAGAAGAGTTACCAAAAATTGACTTAAAATAGCCTCCATAAGAATTCTCTCTATATATTGCATATTTGTTAACAGTGGTTTATCACAAGAATGCTACTTGATATGCTATTTTTACCTTTGCAAATGCTTTTTTTGCCCTATGATTTCCAATGGTCATTAATTTATTAACAAGTTCTAATTACATATATAAATTAGAGAAAGTGTCATAAAAGTGCTGTTATGAATATCCCCAAGTGATGCATCATTAAATTTGGTATTCATTGTATTTTGCTGTGTCCACTTAATAAATAAACTATCCTAGATTATTAATCCATTTTACTGTTAGCAATTCATGTGATGCTAAAATGTTTCTTGTAGTTACAAATTAATTAGGTGCTTAATTTCAGATTTTCTAAGGAAACATTAATTTTGAGCACATTACTCTGAACAATGATAAATAAAAATGTCTTAAAGAGTAGCATATATATGAAATATTAATGGAAGTATTAAATGAATATTTAATATTCATTTAACTGAGAATGAGCTAAGGGAAGTAGGTGAACTTGAAAAGCAGGATGAATTGAGAATTTAATTTTTTACACTTAATCAATGGTCAGCATTTTCAGTCTCCTTAGATTTAATAGTGTCTATATGAGCAAACAAATTATCTTAACCTTTTTATGGAGTTATATTTTTTCAAACTCTGTTTTATTCATTAAGTAAATGATAAAGAAATTTGATCAAGATACTTATTATATAAATATATTTAATCTTAGAAACAAAATTGGATCCAAGTTGCATTGAAGTACCTATCTCAGGTCCCTTTCCAAAATCTGAATATATGCAATAAATTTAACTGGAATAAAATTAGAATAATATAGGTAACATTAGAAGAAGATGGACTATAAAATATTCTTAAGACATTGCTGTTTAGATGTACGCAGAGTAATGTGCAAAAATTACCTGGAAAAATGATCATATTTCTGTAGTTTGTCTTCTTTTACTTTTTTTCTACACTGTCTGATACACTAAATATTCATTTATCAATAGCTACATTAACTACTTGGCCTCCAGTCTAAGTTAAGATTAGCTTAGCAGATATTTACAAAGTTTTCTGGTAGTAGCTGTAGCTGAGAAAAGCTTGGGAAATAAAAAGAACCAGAGACAGGAGATAGTAGTGGACAAAGTTGGGATAGTGGAGAATGGGCCAGCAAGGATCTGGTTGTAGGGAGGAACTCTAAAGCCATAGTGTGATAGTCACCTATGTTTAGTAACTAAATCTTCAGGGAGTGATCAGTATATCATCAATGCTGATGAATTTGGGGCATCCCTATTAACATATTCATTTTTTCACTTCTTTTCAGATTTAGAAAGAAAAAGGCAAACAAAAATCATTGGGCCCAATGAAATTTAAGTCAAAGCTCAGATTCACTTTTAGCCTTTGAGATTAGTAACTTTGCATAAATGAAGTCATTTATACATACATGAAAATTAGTTTTTTCCTGAAATTCCTACTTATTAACTGCTTTTGCCAAAGTCGAATCAGCATCTCAGCATACATTTGAATAGCCCTTTGGATTCCACTCTTCTAAATCCTAGGTTGGATTTTTAATTGTGATTTCTTTATGAAATTAGAGTCTAAAAGGACCTATTGTTTCTGAAAATGAGAATCAGAATAAATTTTTCTGTATAGTTATTATGGGAAAAGCATCCTATCTATATAGCAAGTGTGTGCATTCCACTAAAAATCTTGCAATAGAGAATATTTAAGGGTTAACAAAAGAATCTGAACTTATTGTTCTAGAGGGTAGAACTAGGACCAAGATGTGGAAAACAGAGCTAATAAATTTCCACTCAACATAAGGAAGAACTTTCAGCAATGAAAGCTATCCAAGCATAGAAAAGGCTGCATCTCAAGTAGTCAGTTCCCTGTCACTGAAATTATTCAAGCAGAAGCCAGATATATGACTATCATTTGAGGATGGTGTGCATGTGGTAAGAAGTGAGATTGTGTGACCTTTAAGGTCCCTTCAAATTCAGTTATGATTATAGGTAGATGTCTGATTAAAAACAGTTTGCTATGAACATGAGGATGGTGAAATACAAAGCATAGTAAAATTCAACCAGAGGAAGAATAAATTGAAGATATTGCTTAGATCGGGGGAAAACAAGTATATTTTATAAAATACAGTAGCAATGAGTTGCAGAGTGAGACACTGCAATGAATCAGTGCTTGACATGAAGGAGACACAATGATTTAGTGCTTCAGCCTCGGTCCATATGGAGTTAGTTATCAAATGCAGCAATTGCTGTAAAGCATGCTAGAATGGATCTATTGTCCACCACAGAAACACTGCATAATGTCCCTGTCAATTGCAGAGAGTTCACTTCTACATGTAATAAAGAGTCAATGACATGGTGATTCCTTACCTTTTAGCACTATTTTGATTGTATGGTCCAGCTAAATTTCATTTTTCATTTGTAAAAGGAAAGAAGGGATTGACAATAGCATAATAGTGAATTAAAAAAATCAAAGTTTAAACAGTATTATCCTTTACCTTTTATTAGACGTTATAAACAGCACTGTGGGATAGTTATAGAATAAATAAATATTGACTGGATTTTTTAGGTCTTCAGTGTGTACTTGAAAAATCCAGATCTGTGCATCAAGAAACTGATCTGTATAGACTCATTAGTGAGTTTTCTTCCTGTGGGCTTCTAATTGCACATATCAATGGAGGAACTGGCAGGGACTTGAAGTGGGGAAAGTAAAGTGGAGAAAGATTAATTTTTACTCTGACTTTCTACCTGGGAAATGGGCTTCATGTGATTGAACACATGACTTAAAGCCCTAGCTTCTGAAAGTCCACCTACTTCCCTCAGCTTCTTTGTCTATGGTTTCCTAGGAGCTCATTCCTTCCCTGCTATTTTAGTCAGTTCTTTCATTGCTGTGACCAAAAAAACTGACAAGAACAATTAGAGGAGGAAAAGTTTATTTGACTAACAGTGTCAGAGGTCTTAGTCCTTATATGACCAATTCTGTACCTCTGGATGCAAAGTGAGGCAGACCAGCATGTTGGAAGAGTGAGGTGGAGGAAAGGGCTCAGAACGTAGCCACCATGAAGCAGCTAGAGAGTTTGCTTTTCTGTGATAAAATATATATACAAAGGCACACCCCCAGTAACTTACTTCCACCAACCACACGCTACACCCTACCTGCCTATAGTTACTTCCCAGCTATTCCATATCAGTAGATCATCTACTGATTAGATCAGAATTCTCACAATGCAATCATTTCACCTATGAATGTTCTTGCATTGTCTCACACATGAGCTTTTGAGGGATGTTTCATATCTAACCATAACACCTTCCCATCCAGGCTTAGAGAAGGAAGAGGAATTTTTCCATTACTGCTACTAGCCTTGTGTAATGCACTCTACTTAAAGCTCTCCTACACCTCACACATGTCTTTGGAATAATTCATCCTATTAAACTCTCCACACAGGACCCACTTGGAGCTTGCTGTTTCTCTCCAGCTCCTGACTAATGCTCTCTGTTTGTTCTCTATACCAGAAGTCCTGTTTGGCCACTTAGGCTCTCACATGTATTTTAGGTAAATAGTTATCTTTCATTCTCAATGCAAATAATTAAAAGCCATCAAGATTATGTGCGGTACCACATTATTTGTGAGCAATTTATTTCAAGTACATATTTAAATTTTGACATGCTTTAAACTATAAATACCACATTGCTTATAACAAATGAAGTAGTCTAGGATGGAGCACCACAACTCTCAGGTACTAGATTGATTGATCACTGAAAAATCATGATACTGTCTCATAAATAGGTATATGTGTACAGAATTTCAGTTATAATCTGTAATGGTCAAATTTGCTGTTTTTCTTTAGACAGTGTAAGTTTTTCTAAAGGTATTTAATGAGCTGAACACTTTAAGCCTCACCATAAAAATATAAACTATATAGTAAAACTATTTACTTAATATATGCTCTAGTAGATCACATAGTGCTTCCTCCAAAATGCAAGTCTTAGAAACGCAGATTAACGTTTTATCAGAGAATGAAGGCTTTGCAAATGTAATTAGTCAGGTTAAGATGAGGCCTTACTAAAAGTCGGATGGGTGCTAAATCTAGTATGACTTTTGTCCCTGTGATAAAAGGAAAAGTGACACAGACAGCAACATGGGGAGGGAGATGAT
>PVKS010012791.1:0-52721 GCA_004027875.1 Aplodontia rufa
GGGGGGGGGGGTGGCTACGGACACAGCTCAGTGGTAGAACACTTCTATAGCATGTATGTGGCCCTGAGTTCAATTCTTTTAACATTTTTTTTAAAGAGGGAAGGACAGTGAGAGAGACAAAGAGAGATAGAGATAATCAATTTTTATTGTTTTTCATATGGCCTTTGATGCTTTGACACTTAGCTGTGTACATGGGTGCTGGGGTTTGAACCTGTGTACTTGCACATGCTGAGCGGGTTCAATCCTTAGTACCACAAAAACAATAACAATAACAACAACAAAGCAACACAAACACACACATGGGAATTGCAAATGTCCAAGTTTAGATTATGGTAACTTCTGGTTGGGTGGAGTGTGCAGGGAGTGATGCACAGGGAACCTGAACCCTGTTGGTAGTGATTTGTTCAATGACATGGGAGGAAGCATGGGAGAACTCACTTTTTAAAAGTTTATATGTAATAAATTAAAAAAAATAAAATACAAAAAAATAAAAAGTTTATATGGCTTTATAGTTCCATTAAGTAGGATGTAGCAAACAATATCAAAGGATGATAATAAAAAGTGATTACTAGATTTGGCAATCAATTGCTTATTGATGACATAAGAGGAATTTTTGAAAGTACAGAATTTGATTTTTTTTATAAAATTGAAAAATATGAAATTCTGCATTTACAGCCTAAATATTACTTCTATTGACCTATTTGCTTTCTAGGAAATCACATAATTGTTTTATAACAAATATATAAATTCTGTATTCTCTGGTAATTAGAGGAAAAGGTAGTAATGAGATTATGACTGTTCTGATTCACCTAATAAAATATGAATTCCTTGATTGACGCAGTTCATTATAGAAATAAACTACACAATGTTAATCTTTCCCTCTGGCATATTAAAAATAACTATTAAATATGATAGAGTTATATAAATTCTAATAGGCCCCTGAATTTAGAATAATGAATATTAAAACCTGGGTCTGAAGATAAAAATGATCTTTTTTATTTAAGAAGCTGAAAAAATTTCCCAAAGAGTATTTGTTATGGTCTGAATGTGTCTCCCACCACTCAAGTCCACATGCTGGAACCTAACCCCAAAGTGATAGTATTAAGAGAAGTGCAGACTTTGTGAAAAGATCAGATCATGAGGTCTCTTGACCCCTTGTAAAAGAGGCCACAAAGCTCCCTTGCCCGTTCAGCCATGGAGGGACACAGTAAAAAGCCAATTTCAAATCAGGAAGAAAGCCCTCATCTGACATGGAGTCTGTTGCTACTTTGGTCTCCAGAATTGTGAGAAATGTGCTGTTTAAAAGCCATAAAATCTATGATACTTTGTCATAGCAGCCTGAACAGACTGAGGCAATATTGCAAAATATTCCTCTTTGAAAATATTTTTTCTATCTTTTCTAGTAGTAGATACATTCAGTGAGACTCAAGTTATTATTTTATTTAATTTTATTATCTATTTTAATTAATGAAAACTAAACTCAAAGCTTAAACTAAATTTCACCTAAATGTCAGATAAATACAATAGATAACCAAAGTACATTTTAGCAAGAAAAAAAGATTATTTATGGGAAAGAACTTTAAGTTTTCAAACTCCAGTTGTTTTTCCTTTCGATCAACAGAATAATCACTACAAAACACCAAAGAAATCAAGGGAAACTAACCTGCATTTGCAGTTAACTGAATGTTATATACCCCAGTTGTATCTCCCAACATCATTTTATTAACTTCATTTTGAAATTTCTAGTCCCATGTAAATACCATCTCTTCAGTCACTGGAAGAAAGTGCTACTGGAATTGGGCAAGACTTTCTCTTTCCCCTACTGTTTGGGAGTATAGACACTACTGAGAAGTATGTATGTGATGAAGTAGGAATAAGGTAGAGACTTGGGCAAAAAGAATAAATTCTGGGGCTGGAGCGGTGGCTCAGGGGTTTCGGCGCTTGCCTGGCAAGCACGAGGACCCGGGTTCAAACCCCAGCACCACGTACACAACTAAGTGTTGGAACAATGAAGGCCATTGTGAAAAACTAAATAAAAGTTGTTTCTCTCTTTCTCTGTCTCTCTCACTGTCCCTCTCTCAAAAAAAAAAAAAAAAAAGAATAAATTCTACAGTCTACTATGACTCTGATTCTCAATGTGGGTTATAGGAAGGATGCTACTAGTAGTTGAAAACTACTAAAAACTAGAAAGAGAGGTTCAGAGTTGATAGATTGAGGTATGCACCTGATGGGTGTCTGAGGTAGCAGGTTGTTTGCAATGCTTTATGCGTAGTTAGAAACCAAGGGATAACCTTTAGTAGGCAAATTAAAACAGCAGCAGCAAAGCCTTTAGATCAATATAACTCAAATCCTGTATATGAAAGAATGGGTCTTCAGCTAGCTTTGAAAAGTAAACATAAATGTTTGCAGTCTTCACAGGCTGTTCCTCAAAGCCCTATGCTGCTACTGACAAAAAAAACCCTAAGCAAAACCTGTGCCTGGGAACCACCAGGAGAGAGTGTGCCCAGAAACACCCAAAATGAACTAGGGCACGGAGAGGTGCTGCAGCCTCTGCCTGACAGCTAGACCTGAAGAGTCATGAGGAAGAAGCTGAGGGAAGTCTAAAGATGTAGGCAGCACAGATAGGATAAACAGACACTGAGGCCTGGAGGGTGTCTGCAAAGTCTTAAGGACTCGCTTCAGAGTAATCAGGGGGAGTGATGACAAACATTTGAAGACGCTTACATTACTGTACGGGGGGAACACTAGTCTCTAGAAGTTAATGTAATGTTACAATATGACACAATGACTTGGGCTGGAGCGGTGGCTCAGCGGTTACGGCGCTTGCCTGGCATGTGCGAGTACCCAAGTTCAAAGCCCAGTACCACATACACGATGAAGTCTCAGAGCAACAAAGGCCACATGAAAAAGCTAAATGATATTGATTCCCCCTCTCTCTGTCCCTCAAAAAAAAATCAGCAGCAACGCTGTTGGGAGGTGTGTTTCCCTGTATCCCTATCCAGAGAAAGACAGAGAAGGCAGCATGACCTAGAGCCACAACAATTAGGTCCCTGGGTTATGAACTCCATGAATTCCTAAGTCAGGACAGGCACAATTAAAGGAATACTAGAGAAAAATCTGTGGAGATATCTATATTGATTCCACTGACTAAAATGTGGGGAAAAATATGTATATATATATTCCACTAAGAAGTAAAGATGGGGAGGCCTTAACTGTAGTAGTATTCATAAAAGAAATACAAAAGAATGGTTTTAATAATCAGTGTGGAATTAAAACTACCAGGTATACAAAATTACCATACGTCATACACTATATATACTCTTTATATTCTGTTACCTCATTTAATCCATAGAACACTGAAAACTTATCATTATTATATACATTCTAAAGACAAGAAAACCAAGACAGTCATTAGATACTTTAATTTCCATAGTTACTAAAACAGTGAACAGTTGGACTCTATTTCCAACTCTTAAACATATACAATCAGTATTGATAATCTTTCATGAATCTTTGCTACCTACCTCTCAGTCAGGACTTGAAGACTCATGGATATAGAAGATGCAATAGATAAAATAATTGAAAATGGTAGGAAGATTAAAACCTGATGATGTGATTGTTAATGAAGCAGCCTCTAGGAAACAGATGTTTACATCATTCCTCTATATCTGGGCTTTCCTTTAGAGTGAAAGACATGGCCTGTCATAAAACCACTATAGGCTTCCTGAAAGTCAAGGAAGGCTTTCTGTAGCATCAGAAGAACCAAAGCTCCCATACTCTGAAACTACCTCCTAAAAGACTTAGCACCTTCCACTAGATCTGACCGATCTAGACTCTGAACTTATCACAACTGTGGGAGTCAAACTGCCTTAGCCAGGGTCCTCAGATGCTTGATTGCAGAGGTTGAAAGGACAGACCCTGAGTCTGCGACCCTGAGTCTCCATCCAATTCCAGCTTCTCTTACTGATTGGGTAACCTTGAACTAGTTGTCCCTCCAAGCTCAGTTTCCACTTCTGAAAAACGGAATAATGAAATATATTTCCCTGAGAACTCTGATACAAATTTAAATAAAATAAGGCAGATAAAGTGCTCAGTGTAATAAGCACTCTACAAATATTCTTTTTACAAAACTATTGTGATGATGATGATGATGGTGATGACCACGACAATGACACAAATGAGAGAGGAGCAAGAAGAGAAGAGCGAGTGCAAGTCAAAAATTAAGAGCTGGCCTCGGGGCATCTGGGTTTTGGGGTATTTGCAAGCCACACAAATGCTTTCTACTCCATAGCATGCTTTCCACAGCCAAGGGTTAATAACACAAGGTGAAATTCTCCAGCTGGTTTCTTCTCTTAAGGAAGGAAGTTGATTCTCTCAATTACAAAGGAAACAGTTCCTCAGCAGTTTCTCAGACTCTGAACTTGATGGAAACTTTGAGAAAGTGAAGTAGGTTACAACTGTTGATTTTGTTTTGATCCACTGAAGTTCTGCTTGTTTATTTTGAGTACTATACTTCTTAGCACAAAGTTGGCATAAGCCATGGTAGTTAATTTTTATCCATTCTTGGTTGCTAAAGTTAATTTACATTTTGAAAATTTTGGTTGGCCATGATTTGGAAAGTCACCTTGAAATTAGATCAACCTACTTGTATTTAATTATAGACAGCCCTATAAACACTTCTGTATTTCCAGGGAATTTCCTATGGCTCCATTTATAAATGTAGCCGTGTACACCTTTTTCCCTCTCTACTCATTTGTAGAGTCCTTAAAATAATGGGCATTTAAAATATGATTGGCAAACGAAAATTCCCAATTCCAGGAAAGTGATGAAACAAAAACTGACAGCTGATAGTGCTGTGATTGCTACATCACTTTTGAGAGCAATGTGGCAGCTGGGGACAGCAAGCTTTGCTTATTCTCTTGGATCTGATTTGGAAATGATTCAACAGAAATCCAATGATACAGCACCACTTTTTTTTTTTTACAGACTTACAAATAAAATAGTCAACATTATATGAAAGATTTAACGAACTATGATATACAACTGCCCATTCTTATAAAAATTTTTAGACTATGAAGAAGCATGGAAAGTATTAAATTGGAAAATAAAAATTGAATATAAATTAATATGTACACGGTGCTTGAAACTATTAAACATTGATTTTTCAACTGGGTGCACATACCATCACCAGCAGAGAGCCTGAAAGATCAAACTAGGCCTCACTACAAAAGGGTCCTCATCAACTGATCTAGGATTATCTTCCAGTACTGGTGGTGAGACTATAGACAAGAACGTTTTGTTTTAGATTTTATTCAGTATAACAATGCTACCAATTTGAAAATATCTTCATATATTTAAATGCTATCAAATCATGTATCTCTTAAATTCCATTTCACATGAAAGGAAAAATTGCTATATTAAATCCATGTTTTTAAAATTTGTCATTGACTTGTTAAATATAATTCTTACTTGCAATTAACTCACTGGAAAGAAATTCTAGAAGGAATCCCACAGAAATACAATGGAGGAAAGATTGCTGCTATGCTGAATACTCAGAGGGAAGCCAATGGCATCCTGTACTCAAATACTTTTGCAAACTTTGCCAGGTTCCCAAGTCCTGGTGGTAGACCACACCCAAGTATCACCTTGTGGAAGGGCAAAGATTCTCTGCCCATCCCCATCTCAACCAAACCCTGCCATCCCAAATGTTAAGAGGGTCAAAAACTTTCAACAGCTTGAATGTATGAACAAATAATTCATTTAAGTGTGGCCAGAAGTCTTATTATAAGAGTCTAAATGGTTACACAAATGAATTATGAAATCCTGAACTACCTAAAATCAACCAATCTACTCTTTTATATTAATTAACCTTGGCACTTTGCCTAAGGATGAAATGTTCCCATGTGGAGTACAACACAAGGGCAGAGCCTGCCATCTGGAGGTGGGACGACTCCTCCCCAGAGTGTCCCTGCAGTGGTGGGGGGACCTCCCTAACACCATCCAGCTCCCACCGCCCCATTTGGCAGACATGAATTAGTGGCTCATTTTAAAACTCAACGTGTGGGGCTAGAGCGGTGGCTCTGTGGTTACAGCGCTTGCCTGGCATGCGCAAGTACACTGGTTCAAACCCCAGCACCCACATACACAACTAAGTGTCTGAGCAATGAAAGCCTTGTGAAAAGCTCAATAAAAAATTGATTCTGTCTCTCCCTCTCTCTCTCTCTCACTGTCCTTCTCTCTTAAAAAAAAAAAAAAAACAAAAAACCTCAATGGGTATTTTTTCATTTTGTTCCCATCCCCTTTTCTACCAATCTCACAATCAACATTAAACATGGTTGAGTTTCTACAAATGGTTGGCCTCAGACACAATGGAAAAACAAACAAGGTCATGGACCTTGTCATGCTCAGTTCATGTGGGTCTTCCTCAGGTTTCTGACCAAAGAGCATGGTGATTAATAAGTAATACTAAAATCAGGGAGATTAAATAGTCACTGAATTCTTAAGCCAAAATCCACAGTTATCCCACATGACAAACCTTAAAATAGTTACTTTCATGAGTCAGGTCCTTTAAACCAGATTATTGCTTATTTTTAATTTTTATACGCTGTTTTAAACTGATAAATAATATCCTACAACATATAATAATTAAATGTAAGTTATCTTGATTATATTTGAATAGCATTATCTTTTCTATGATTAATTTAAGAATTCTGTCTTGATAAGTTACCATTCTCTAAAATAATCATTGTCACAAATCAATAATAATGAATATTGAAAATAAGTTTATGCTTGCATTATTTACTTAGCAAAAATGGAAGAAAATAAGAACAATTTATTCTGAATCTTTATAATATTCTTTGTAGTTTTCTGTCACTCTTAATTTCTCAGTTAACAAAAGAAACAAAAAAAATTACAAACATCACAACTCATCTAATTTTGAGAGAACACATGAGTAGAGACTATAAAATTTCTTTGTTCATAAATGTTCTAAATTACTTAGAGAATTAGTCTCTTAAGAGAGCTTGAAGGTAATTAAAACATATTCCACTGTGATCATATGACAACTGTTAATTAGAAAAGGATTCTTGAAAAACAGGTTGTTTTGTTTTTGTTGCTGTTAATAAATAAACTTGACTGGTAGGTTTAAAGATTATTAACCACTTGACCTATAAACTTAATGAAAAGAATCTAGCAGCTGCTGGTAAGTGAAAATCAATGAGTAATGGAGGACCATCTCTCTTGTTAAAGGTTAACTGTTAGATAAAATAATATGTACAAATTCTAACTTAGGTAATTTTTAGTAACATATTTGTTATGTAGCTATGTTTTACTCAGCATAATATTCAAATGGTTTGGAATGAAGGCCTACACAGTTTATCTCCACTCAGGAGTTGTGTGATCTTGACAAGTTAAACACTCAGTTTTATTTAAAGTGACTTTTATCACTTTTAAAATAGAAACAAAAAGAATACCTTGTTCAAAGATCCATTGTGAGGTTTAAATGGGACATAGAAGATTTACCACAGTGATTGGCACAAAATACAGTTTCAATTAAGGTTAGCTTTAGTATTCGGCTAAACTTGGATCCATTAGGATAGCTCCACCCTCTGCCACACATCAAACCAAGGATTGGGCTTGCATTGTCAAAGTAACTATGCCAAGGATATTGGTCATTCACGCCATGGTGACAAACTACTTTGGCATGATATTCACCTACAAAGATTTATGATGCTGAGGTGGGACAAAAGCATCATTAGCTACAAGCAACTCATTATAAGAATTTTCAAATATAATGAACACATGCACTTGAAAGTGCCTTTTGATTGGCTTGGTTTTCTCTGTGAATACTCACATGGAATTCATTTCAGAATAAGTTTTATAGAAAGGAAGCACATCCTTTGTGATTATATTTAGACAACCACTCAGCAATGGGAAAAGATGCATGAATTGTGACAAATGGGGCTCGTAACTCTGAATAGAGGACACCTAGGTTTCCACTCCAAATTTAAATTTCCTGCAACCAAGAAAAAAATAAAACTTGAAGACATTTCTTAAAATTTTATTATTTAACTTAATTGTGTTATAATCCCACTATAATTGCAAAAGGAATTTTAAAATTCCATGTGTATGTCAATTGTCAAATTAAAAAATAACTTTTTATGCCACCATTATTAGAAGTAAAACTTCTATTACAACCAATTGTTTGATAATTTCTACTGAATTCTAAAAATACTTCTCACCAAGAAAATGTTATTAATATACCAGAAACCTGCAGTAAAAAGTCTAGAAATTAAGGTTTACACTTTGGGTCAGAAGTGAAAATCACAGAAGTGTGGATTCCCCTTTGCTAGTGTAATTGCTACAACTGTAGGGCAAGATTGATGTTGGATGGGGAACAGTGCAGGTGCTGCTTCCTCCCACCCTCAGTAAAAACCATCCACTGAGAAGCCATTCTCCATTTGTTTCTGTAGTCTATGATACACACAATTTGCCAGGAGCCCCAAATTACTCATGGGAAAACACAAACCCCTGGCTAGATATGGAACATCATTTGCACACTGAGCCTTTTAAAGATCAGAAATGCTTATGTATTTCATTAACATAGAACATGGTGAAGAGAAAGAGAAAAGGTCAGAGACAGTGATTCAGGCATAGGTTCCGGGGCAAAACTACATGCTACATGGCTTACTAGACATCTGGTTTCAGGAAAGTTCAATGTCTCAGTATCTGCATGTAAGAAAAGATAATAATATCCCCCTACTCATGGTATAGCTGTGAAGATTAAATAAGCTTAGATAATATAAAAGGTTTCAAACAGTGCCTGGAGAATAAACCATTCATGTACATTTCTAAGGATACACTTGTGAATACTCCAAATCTCTTCAATGTAGGGATGGTCTCCTTTCATTCTGGTTTGTTTCTAAACAATTTTTAACATTCAATTCAATCTAGAAAATAGTTTTCAAGATTTATATAATGTTTGTCTCACTTCATTTTTTTTTCATGTAGTACATTCCTGGAGAATGAAAATATGTTTCAATTTCCAACATGAAAACTCCAAATTTCTCTAGGGAGACATAAATGTAGACAGTAGTAGTTTGAGAAGTGAGCTCCTTAAGGCCCTGTTAACAAGGTTCTTTCTTCCACATATCCATAAGGTCAACAATCCCAGATTTTATTCATGAAGTATTTACCATGAGTCAAGCACCTTGTTGGGGAACTTACAGTCTTTGCATATTTTTTGCGTATCACAAGAGCATGAGATCGAATCATGAGTCAATTGCCCACATTATAAAGCTCAGAATTGGCAGAGCCAGGATTTGAACCCAGGATGCTGGCTGCAGACTCAGCACCTTGATGTTATACAGCTTCATAACAGCAGACTCAGCAGCTGTTCCTTTGTGTCCCCCATGCACCCGGTACAATCCGCTCTCCACCAGAACTGTGGAAAGAAACCTGAAGACCTGCAGAGATCCAATTCCCTCCCTGGGAAAACAAGGGGAAAAAATCTAGACATCGTTTATAATTCCAAAAACACGTAATCTTTTAGCAATGCAGGAAGATAGCATAGTTGAGGATAAAATAAATATATTAATAAAAATGAGAGGATGAACTTTTAAAAATTATATGAAAAGTTAAATGAGAAATTTCAAGATAAATTTTTGTGCAATTATGTTATGTGTTTTGTATTAATAGCTATGACCGTAAGCAAAAATAACCTTTATGCTTCCAGGTAAACCAAACAATTTTTTTTTCATTTCCAGGGAAGTATGAAGAGAACAAATCCAAATCGCACCTTTTAATGAACTTTGGATAAACCAAACTGAATGATCATGAATTCAGCATGTGAGGTCTGAATGAGATGGGTCTGGATCCAGAGTCACACTGGTGCTTCCTAATGTTTACAGAATACGAAAGAGTTCAAAAGCTACATGAGTCTATCTGGAAGGGGCACAGTGTTGTTAATTCATGAAAGAATGGACCTAGTTAAAAATAGAACACTCATTCTCCTACCCGCCCCCTTTTCCTGAAGAACTTCATTTAAAAATAGAGCTACAATGACTTTACAGCTATGATGACTTTTCTTGGTAAATCTACTTCACACGTTTAAGATGTCACAGTTCTCTGTTAACACTTTATTACTTGGTTTATTTGTAGAATAGACAGAAAATACATTAATTAGAACTCTATTTTTCAATACAAATAATTTGTGATCATCCTAGACTAGGTTAATGCTATTCTTTTTTGAGTTGCAAAGTTGAAATATATCACAAAAATTATAATAGGAATGGAAAGAAACACTGATGAAAGACACTGCCATCACCAATGTCAAAAAAGATTTTAGCACATGTACTACATTAGTAAGAATTATTTCTCAAAGTCGCTAGGAATATAAATCCCCATAAATGATTAAATTTTCAGTCAGTAATCATTGTTTGTTATTAAAGATAAAATCATGAAAATTATGAAGTGTGTGTGTTCTCCTCTGCCTCAGTAACTCAAAACATAATTGTCTCACAAAAACTTATACTCAGTATATTTGTAAAATTGTACATAATTTAATTTTCCAAGGAAATTGGATTCTTTACTTTAAAAAATTAGATCTGTGACTTCAAGTGAGAACCTAACCAGTAAATAAAGGTGATTTTCTAATCAATTTCTTCAGAATAAACTTGAAGAAATTCTAAATTCTAAATTATTGCTCTCATATTGAAACCACCTTTCTTTCACTGAGAGTATCTGTGATCTCCAAATATTTGCAAGTAGATGACTATAGAATAACCCCAGTCACCAAAAAGCTTTTGGATCATGAGTCCCAAATATGAATATTATTTATGTATAAAATACATACAATTGTTCTTATATTGGTGTGTATAACTAAACATGGAAAAGTGAAAATTTTAAAGATTAAACTGATAAGAACAGATACTACACTTGATCTTAGCCAAAAGGCTGAGAAGTGATAATTTTAAAGATTAAATATAAAAATAAAATCAAGCCTGCGTTTAAATGGCTAGTTAATCATGATAATTTCATACAGTGCTTATTTTCTCAAAGTAGGTACACTTAGGGTGAGGCTCTTGGCCAAGGCCATTTCTAAACATCCACCTTTCCAACAGTCTTTTTGAAAATTGCCTATTTTTCTTTGTGGACTTTCTACTGTATCTGCTTAATGCCTGAAGTAGGCTGACAGTGGAGGAATGGTGAGGTCCCCACTGTCTACCTTTCAGGTAGGGTATTTTATACCCTTCCCTTCAGAAACTATTCCAAAACTTAATATGCGACCTCTACCACATGAGAGAGTTGGCTCAATCCATAATTTAAATAGCTTATTTTGTATTTTAAGTGAACTTTTCATTTCTTTTGTATTTTAAATAAGTATATTTTAAAAAGAAATTTAAAATGGAAATACATTGAGCTGATCATGCAATAAGTTCTCTCCATACCCCTATGGATCATCCTGCTTATTTTTGGGTATAAATTCCCCACTTAGAAGATCACTGGCTTAAGAAATAAAACAAACTTTCAACCTTTCTTGGAAAATCCATCCACAGAGATTTATCCTCCCCCTTTTTTATATTTTGACAAATATTTTCCATTATTCCAGTAAATTAATCATTTATACCAAACAAGTGAGCTCTTATGCTAGAACAAGAAGCTGGGCAGGAGATGGGACTGCGGGTTCGTTTCTCTGATTGGGAGTGCGTCTATGCAGAAAGTCAGCATTAGATAGACAGTATGCCCACCGTACTAACAAGCCAAGACATGAGGGAGAACAGCAAGTCAGCAACCACAGCCAGGCAGAAATTACAGCATGTGGTTCTAGGAGTTCAGAGACAAAAGGTAGAAGGAATCAGCCAGAGAAGACCAAAGTCAAGGCCAGGACTTGGGATGACCAAAAGGTCAAGGAGTCAGGAATCAGGAGATCCATTTAAGTAGCAAGGACTGGGGAAAGGACAAGGAAACAGATGTGAGGCCTGAGCAACAAAGCAACTGGACACCTCAGCACTTTTCTGTCATGGCCAGGAAGTTTCTTACATGTTTCCTACTGGATCTCTTCCCAGAACTTGGCTAGGGTGAGCCTGTGCAAAGCAGCAGGCAAGCAGGAAGGTTTGCAGAAAAGATCGAGTGAAAGGGGACCTGAGCTCTCACCTTACTGGGACAGCCTACACTCCTCATTCTGAAAACCCCACTCAGACCCTCCTTCCTCCCTCAGTCCTTCTTTAACTATTTCAATGTATCCTTCTTTGAATTCCTATATAATTGTTAATCTTCTGAGCTTTCTACCATGACTGTGTGCACCCTTACATATTTTCTCTTGTTTTATGTGTTAGTTTCACCAAGATTTCCAACTCCCAGAGAGCTATGAATTCATATCACACTTTATTTTTTGGGAGTCAGTGCTTCTTAAATGTTCCTGAGGAGGCCTTGAGTATGGTATCACTCTTTACTAAGACAAACGTACAGAATGCCATGTGTACAATATTTTGTATATAATTATATGAGATCAGGTCATTTATCTCAGATTAAAATTCTACCATGAATTCAAAGTAAAAGTAAAGCCCCCCCCCCCAAAATATAGCAAAAGCTTTTCTACCAAAATATAATAGGTATAGACTCTCTCACTAATGTGAGATATGGAGAATCAGAATACTAAATATTGGACAATAGTCATTAAAACATCAGTTACTATCTGTGGACAGGTTACCATAATATGTATTATAATTTATTGATGAATCACATAAATAACTACTATGTGCCTGTTATCAAACACAGGAGACACTATGGTAGATTGAGATGAAGAAAGGGATACAGAATGAATAAAGCAACCTGTCTTAGAAAATCCAAGGAAATATAAAATATTTCAGAGCTACCTAATCAAATTCAGAAAGGCTGGCAAGAAATTGATATTGGGCATTGTGTAAGACTATTTTCTGTTGCTATCACAGAATACCTAAGGCTGGATAATCATAAAGAAAAGAAGTTTATTTAAGCTCACAGTTCCGGAGGTCCACTAGCATGACATCAACATCTGCTTGGCTCTGAAGAGGGCATCGCCGAGGTGGCAGCACACATACACATAGTGAAAGGTACATGTAGAAAAGGGATCCAGGGGAGGTACCAGGTTCAGTTACAACTGAACTAATCTAGTCCCATATGACCTAACTCAATCACAAAAAAAAAAAAAAATGGCATTCATCCATTCACAAAAGTGGAGCCCATGATCTAATTACCTTCCACTAGATCTTACCACCTACACACTGCCACACTGGACACCCAGCTCCCCACACATGAACCTTTGGGGAACAAACCACATCTAAACCACAGCAGGCACAAAGGAGAAGCAGTAATTCTCTTCACAAGGTAAGGACAGGGCCCAAGTTGAGGTTGGGAGCAGAATCCACAGAGTGAAAAATGAGAGACAAATGAAATAAGAGGCTGGGACAGGAAGCAGGTGAAAGAGAAGAAATGAAAGGCGGCTGAAGTATAGCTGGATGCCAGAGCATATATTGTGCTATGGAAGTTGGGCTTCATCTTGGAGGCACTGACGAGCCATGGCTGATTTTAAAGTAGCAAATTAGCAGACTTTATTTGGGTTGCTGGACCACAATTAACATTTACTAATTTAAGTAATTATTTAATGGTAAACCATTACTAAGACAATATGGAATCCAACCAAAGTGATTTATAACATTAGGGTTTATTCTTTTGTTTACAAAGTTAGCTATCTTGCTGTTTAGAAGTCATCTGATTTGTAGACTTTAAAAAGAACACAAAACACAAATACCATTAGGATGAAAAGAGAAATGTTGACAGTGGCCCCATCTAATGTATGAATGATGCACATAATTACTAATACGCTCACTGATTTAATTTATACTATTCTTTAGTTACATTTTATGGATGTATCTTAACTTTGAAAAAGTTGTCAATCAAGTCCTAGATGTACTATCTTCTTGGAATCATGGACCACAACAGAACTAATCTGCTGAGAGGTTTGACAGGTGTATCTCTAAATATTTGAGAATATGTTACTTATATTATTATTGGAGTTATTCAGGTCCCCATGAACTATGAATCTTTCCTTTCTTCCCTAACATTGAAACAATAGAAAACCAAAAAGGGAAACAAACCTAGAACTGCTTGCTTGTTGGTTTAAAGTATATTGTAATTGCTTTTATAAAGTATATCTGACAAATGAACCACAGTTCATCGTATGTTCCAAGTAAAATATCACTACTCCAAAAATAATAGTTAAAATTACTCAAGTAAAAGAAAACCCTTATGATTTAAACTTCTAGGGGGCTAGTATAATTGTACCATTTTAAAGAAATAAACATTGCTCAATATTAAAAAAATAAACTGTGGTGTGCATTATAAAACAAACATAAGAGGTTTATCTCCATCTGAAATCATGTATGATACTATAATTTCATGGAAATATTTAGAAGTAATGACTTTCAAATGAATACAGGAAGAATGTTATTAAAAAGAACAAAGATTAGGAAATATACTGTAGCGCATAATCCTGCAGTGGGGAAGGGAACAGTCTCTTATGATCTAATAGGATTTTTCCATTCTTAACCTGGTTAGTCTTAGACACAAAGCAAATAAATCACTCTTGGTTTCTAAAATTCCATGGTGATACTCAAAAGGAAATTAATTCCCTTTGCTAAACATGGTTCACAAAAACATATTATTGAAGTCAACTCAGTGAGAACTCCAGATTTATTACTTCAAAAAGGATATCAGTTTTTTGTAAAATAAAGGATTTTCTATTCCTTCCCACACAGTTTCTAAACAGAAGTGACTTTCCAGTTTGGGGACACATGTTTTGGTGTCAGAATGGCATAGGTATGACTTGCATAACGAAGAGCTTGGAGAAATTAGGATGGTAAACTGAAGCAGAGTGCTGCCACCTGAAAACCCAGCATGTCCCAAAGATGGCGTGTCATTATTTCAAATGCAAGAAGGAAAAAACCTGGTTACTGGTGATCAAATACAGTTAGTACGTGGGAATCAAAGTGCCTACATCATTTTAGTATTTATTAATTAAAGAACCTTACTTATTTAGAACCTAACCACATAAGTTCTTGCACAAGTAAGGCAGCAACTGCCCTCCAGGTGCTAAAAATCAAAGGCAGGTGCTTGCATGATGTATATATTGAAATATGGAATTAAGATCAGCAGAGAAACTACCTGAATGAAAACTGATGCATCAGTATTTCTCCAACAAAATGAAGGGCACTGTAGCAAGGAGGAACACATGGAGCAAGGTTGAGGATGGCACGGCTACAGAATCCCTTCCTTCCAACTCAATAAGCTATGTGGAAATCATCTGGTCTTTGGTCAATCATAAGGGTTTGGTGAAAATACAAGGGTTTCAAAATGTGGTAGAAAGTTCAAAAACAAATATAACCTATGAACTTCCAGAGATAGGTGGTGACAGAAAAGAGAAGAATGAGGAAAAACTGAGTGATGAGGAATGGTTCGAAGTTGATTGCTTAAAGTAGAAATAACTTATATAATTGGTTGTTGTGGGAAAGGAATCATTAAAGATCAAATGATTCAAATCAGGGATCTTCCTTGATTCCTTTCTTTCCCTCATATGCAACGTCCAATCAGAAGCTTCACCTTCAAAATGCAGTGCAAACCTGAAACACCTCCTTGCTACCAATTCCCTTGTTGAAACAATCTCTTATCTTTCACTTGATTCCTGCAAAGGCCTCTTAACCATTTTCTCTGCTTCCACTGTCCCCAGCATTCATGGTTTCCGCAGTCTACCTTATGCACAGAAGCCAAAATTTTATGATGACATATCACCCTTAGAGTAAAACAAACTATCATAAGCTAGCAGACCTCACATTATGCCACCCCTCTCCTCTATCTCAACTCATTTCCTTCCATTTTCTGCCTGGCTTGCTCCAGTTTAGCTGTAAGAGATTCACTGCAAGGTCTCAAAGCACAATCCCTGCTAATCGTTATCTCATACAACACTAAGACCTGGCCAAGGACAGACACTGTTTAATCATGTACCTTCCATTAGCTAGAGAAATTTGCTATTCAATTAAATTATGGAAATTTATCTTTAAGAACAACAGTGAATTACCTGATTACACAATAATAACAACAACAAAAGCAGTATAATGCAGGCACATTTCAATCCATCTTTTAGAAAATCACAACATGCATCTGCTGCTCTGTGGACTCTGTAGACACACTGATACATAGAGGCAGCATATGACTGCAAGTGAGCACATTCCAAAAGATGCAGAAGATATTTTCACTAACACTATATGCGTGGAGGGGAGGGGAGTGGGAAATAGAGAAAAATGGTAGGAAAAGAAACAGGGAAATAGTTATGTTACAGGGGCTAAAACGTGCCAAACACAAGACCAGGAGCTGAAGTAAGTGGACCAGAAAGGGCTCAGGTCTGAATCCTGAGGTGTGAGCCATAAGGATTCCAGCTCAGGAGGATCCAGCAGCACAAGTGACTGTCACTTACACCCTTACCACCAGGCCGAGGGCATGTAATTGAGCATGAAAGATACAGATTCCAGCATTTTTGCATTCTTTTCCAACATATATATCCCTGAATTCATTTTCCAAGAAAATCACCCAGGATATGAAGTGGTGAGGCTTCCAGAATAGGTGACAGAATCCTGTTCAGTCCATGATATTGCAAAGGTAGTCAATATTATTAACAAGAAAGAAACGGGCATCAATTAAAAACCAATTACCTAGCAAAGTGCGGAGCTCTGTTTTATTTTTTTAAAGCAACTTGTATGTGTTTGTGTATATGTCTCACAGCCATACCCTGGATTAAATTCTCCTTTGAGAAGAGGAAAAGGAGCCTAAATACTAAATTTTAAAAATCATTTGCATATTAAACACCAAAGTATGATTCATCTGCTAAAAACCACAGCAATTACAAACCTAAGTTGATATTATGTAAGTATTCTGAGCAAAAGTCAAATGGATTGACATTCATTCCTAAGGGGAAGGCTCCTGGGACAAAGATTTGGAACAACAGGAAGGTGATGTGGGCCTGGGGACATCGTACTACACAGGGACAGCTGAATTTCCCAATTTTGATTGTATTGACTTCTCACTTCCTTTGGCTTCAAGTTGGCCTCAGACATCTCCCTCCTTCACCATGTAAGGTCAGAACTAAGGTAAATCCAACTGCTGTGAAACCCTCCACACTTACCAATACCAACAAATTCAGTTTGAGGCCTCAGAGTTGTGTCTTTGTCCTACTTAAACCATTATGAAGTCAAGTGATTACCATATTTTACAGATAGATGGATGGAGAAGCCTGACTAGAAGCAATTATATAGTCCCTGAGGCACAGTCTAATGACCTCATCAGGAAATGACTGGAATTAACAAGCCTGAGGTTATTATATTTATGAAAGAAAAAGATAGTAAAATCTAAGAATGTGGTAGGGGGTCCTTATTGAGAGAGAGATTAACCCCTACCTAAAGAAATAAAATTCTATAGAATAAAAAATAGCGTTAGGGGAGGAGAAAAAAAATCTTAAAATGAATTATGTCAAAAATTTAATAATCATTTACTCTAGGTGGGTGATATGACAGACTGCTATTTACTTCTTTTTCTTCTCCTCCTTCTCCTTCCCCTTCTCTTCCACTTCCACTTCCCATTTCTCTTCTTAGTTTTCATCATTGCCTTCTTTTTGGCATGTTGTAATTCCTTTTAGGAAAAAAAACTGTTGCTGGGTAGAAATCTATGCCTTTACCTTGTTGGATCCAGTGATTCTCCTTTGAAGACAGGATCACAAACTCAAAAGCCTACGAAGGCCAGCCAGCTAATGAGGGTGGAACTGTGTCAACCCAGTAAGCACATTCTCAGGTTAAGAGGCAGCTGCTCCTTAATGAAAGCACAGAGCAGCTATAAAGACATGCAGGTGACAATGCACTCTACTGTTACATGTAAGTACAATGCACCAATAAAAGAAAAAGGAAAAAAAAGACACAAAAAATGAAATGAAGGTAAGCATTGTTGCCATGTTTTAAAGTTTTTCTACACTGGAAATCTTAAATTTTTTTTGAAATTTTCTGCTTTTTAAATCATGATAAATGATTTAAAAACAAACAAGCAAAACCAAAATAAGTCTGTGAGGTGCCAGACAAAATAGAAGGGATTTTCAATTTTGTCAATAAAGTACAAGATACATATTTATTTGTTGTGATACACAAACTGATATGCACATTAATGTTCAAGATGCACGGGTCTAAATTTTAAAAAAGAGTCATAATTATATATATGCAGAAGTCTGGGAACCTAAATTATGCCTTCAGGACAACGATTAAATCCTTATCCAAATGGAAGATAGGTAGAAAATTCTAAAGTATTACTTTCTGCTAGCAAAATTTTTCTACATTATTATCTCTATAACATGTTAACAGATTAAACAAAGTAGTATAGGAACAATAAAATGGAGTATAGGTGGTATCATTTTACTAAAATATAAAGTTTTATTTTCTTACATTGTGTAGCTAATAAGAAATTATGATGAGAAAAAACACAAAGACTACATCAAAGAAAGGAAACCAGAGGATCAGCTAGGACAAATCTATATCAAGAGTTCTCTTTTAACTAACTGGAGGCAAGAGGTGCTGTCCCAGGAGACAGGGCCATTAGGTGGTAAAGGAAATGTAAATAGCCAAACCCCCATAGACTGAGATGGAAAACACTCCTGATATTGGAGTGTTTAGTTGAGATAGAATAGGATGGGACTGCACAGTGGGAAGAATGGAGAGGGAGAGTCTAGGAGGTAGAGTAGGTTAGCAAGTGAGGTTTAGAGAAAAACTAAAAATCCCCTGAACGATAAAACATGCCTGGAGGATAAAGATCAATGACAGGGTATGAGAAAGGTTGGTGGGAAGAGGCAGAAAGTGAAGTCCAAATGCATTTGTAAGACAGGTACTGAGGTCAAGGATAGCAAAGAACGGTGGCCTGATGTCATCAGAGGCTGGGAAACCAGCTGAATTGTAGCTCTGGTGCAGGAAGAGGCAAACCAAGGGCAGGTTTTCAGCCTGGGTCAGGCTTCTCTAACTTTTTTGCTTTAGGGGAGGGAAGGGATGTTTACTTATTAAGTGTCTCAGTGTATAGAGCATAACCTCAGAGAGGTATGTAGAATGGTCTGTTCCCTACACAGACTGGAAGCAAGAAATACTTGTCCTGAAGTTTGGGGACTGACGTTGGCCTGGGGTATATCTTCATTACAGGTATGCAAAACCATCATTCATCTGCCAGTGTGTGTGTTAGCTGATATAGTTCCGCAAAAAACAAGCATCCAGGAAGTTCAACTGTCTTATTTACTTTGCAAACAATGTATGATCATGAAATCATTTTTAAAAATATTTCTAAAAAAGTTTAACAGAAGTAATTTTTTCTATGATATATGTGGCCCTTAGACTTTATGCTTTTAATAAAACACATAGCAGCATAGTTTGTTTTAATCTTTAACCATAAATGATTTCCAGTGACACCACCCTCACTTCTTTTTTGTTCAGTTATATTCTGCCAGTTTCCATTATTTAAACTTATTCAAGCATGCTTGAAAATCAAACATATTGAAAATACTAACCTTAATTAAGCTGAGAAATATTCTATTCAGAAGCCGAGTGCTTCAATAAAATAAATTCCAAAGATCACCTTTGCTGTGAAGGGTGAGGACAGGGCAATGACTTGCAATTGACTAAGGGAATTAAGCCTTGGAACATGTTCTCTGCCTCAGAGTTAATTTTCTCTGAAACCTGTTCATCAAGTTTTAAAAGCTAATTTCTTTGAGCAATTTGAGATGGAGGAGCTAAACAAAAATATGATAACCACTTAAGCAATGATGTGGTCACTGAAAACCAAAACCAGGTGACTGAATTGCCCAGATCATCTTCTTTTTTTTTTTTTTATTGGTTAAAGATAGTCTTACATTTAAGAGGGGATCATTGCCATACAATCATGAACACATGCATATCGACAGATCAAGCTGAGGCTGTTGCCATTCCACGGTCAACCCCTTTTGAGTCCCCCCGCCATCCCATGTTTCCCCCAACTTTACCTGGTCTTAGTTAGGCTTCTCATGGAAGTCAAAGGTTCCCCATTGGATTGATAGCCCCCCTACTCCCTCCCTCCAGCTGCCTTGAAATCCCTCCTATTCCCCCTACACCCCCCCCACCCTCCATTCATTCATCTTGGTCCAAGTACAGTAAGGAAGGCCACGGGTTCTGGATAGAAAGCATTACCATTATTTTCTCCTTGTAGGCAAAAGATCTTTAGCACCAAACAGCCAAACATGACAGAAGACAGAAATTTAAAGTCACATCACACTTTACAGTGTTTTCAGAGATTAATAAACATAAATGTACCTAGGAGAAAAATGAAACTTTAAAACCTTCAAGGGAAATATGAGAAACACATACACAGTAGGAGGAGGTTTCTCAGGGGATGCATCAAGCAATTTTGTTCATTAGAAAATCTCTACCTTACTTTTAAGGTCCCTTAGGGCCTGGAGGCAAAGGCAATCACATTTTGGAAGGTTGGGTTAAGGTCAGCAGGGTCTGGGTGGACAGGGTAGGACGCCCAACCTTATCTATTGCTGTTGCTGTGGGGTTGGGAAGGTGAAAGGGAGCCACAGTATCTGCATCTCTCTCTTCAAATGTGTCAGGCAGCATGAGCATGTTGTTCCTAGTGACACATACCCTAAAGGAACAGCAGAAGGGAAGGCTTTTCTTACTCTTCTACTTTAAGCAAACACAGCTCAAGAAGGCTTCACAGGCAAAATGACAATCCTTCAAAAGAGGGCACATCTGAACGTACAAATATAAAAACTTATTGTCCTGTTGATGTTGTCCTGATATGATAAGAGTAGAATGCAAAATGTCCAGGTGCTTTGTGAGGGCACAAAAAAGAGAAGGCCTGATTATTAATAGTGTTAATATTTATTAAGTACTATGTTTTGCTAGGTACTGTGCTAAAGCTTGCAGTACTTCATAGAGTCTCACACAATAAATTTAATTCTATAACATGTATGCTCTATACAAGAAAAAATAGATCTATAGCCATGCTTTCTATTCCATATCCTTTACACTGTATTATTCAGATGTTATAGTTGGTGAAGCTATCACAAAATTAGCAAGTGGCAGGTAAGACCATATAATCTAAACCTCCTGAATTCCATGTCAATATTGTCTATGTTTAGATCTTCCCTCTTTTGAAGGACTGTCATTTTCCTTTAACAGGTTAATTTTCTTTTGTCTGAACTAAATTAACTTGGAGTTAAGTTCTATTATAAGGATTATAGTTATAGAGAGACACATATGCAATGTGCCACACTTTGTGCTAGCTGATATTCTATACTCAATTCTATTTAATTAATGTGAGACATTCTTCTCTAAAAAAAACATATGGACAAATGACACAATAATAAGAAGTCTTAATAAGAAGTAGTTATTTCTAAAGATATGACTCCTAAAAGCAAGATTTATATTCAGACTTCATAACGTGTCTATATGTTCGCTTGGGGCTTCCTGGGATTTCACCATCCACAGTCTTTGCTGATTGACTTTGCCGTAGGGGGAACTTCATCTAGCCACAGCCTCTCCATGCCAATTATGCTGCTTCTTGCTGATTCACAAGAAGTCTGCTTTGTTTTCCCCCCTTAAAATCAAATAACATATATCCATAGAGGTTCCTTTATTTAACTTTGTGAAATCCCTTTAGGAATCTCAATGTAACATTAAGCTTCTGGTATGTTAATCTCAAAAATTTAAATAAAAATTAATTTGGCATATCTTGTTCTTAGTGAATGCTCTATATTTTTTATTCATTCAAAATAGTTTTACAGATTGGAGGGAATTGTTGTTACACATTCATAAATATATGGATATTGACCAAATAAGACTGATCCTAGTCCAGGGTCTCTCCCCTTTGACCACTCCCTGCTCCCATTTCTCCCCTATTTTACCCCCATGTTAGTTGGGCTTCTCATGGGAGTCGAGAGTTCCGAGCTGCAGTGATAACCCCCCTAATCCCTCCTTCCCTTCCCTGACCCCTCACTTCTCCCCCCAGCTTCATAGTTAGGGTTCCCCTTGCATATATAAAAATTCATCTGCTGAGTTTATTATTGAGCTTAGCTAACTATCAATCTGTCTTAGATTTTACTCTAGCTTCCACATATGAGAGAAAACATTTGGCCATTAAGTTTCTGAGTCCGGAATACTTCAATCAGCATAATTTTTTCTATCTCCATCCATTTGGCTGCAAATGCCATGATATTGTTCTAAAAGCAGAGCAGAAATCCATTGTATATGTATATATATATACCACAGTTTTTTAATCTACTTGTCCAGGGAGGGGCATCTGGGTTGGTTCCATAGTTTAGCTATTGTAAATTGAGGTGTTATAAACATTGATGTAGCTGTGTCTCTGTAGTGTGCTGATTCTAGCTCTTTTGGGAAAATAACCAGCAGTGAGATAGCTGGGTCATAAGGTAGTTCCAGCCCTAGTTTTTTGAAGAGTCTCCACACTGCTTTCCAGAGTGGCTGTACAAGCTTGCAGTCCCCCCAGCAGTGTGATAGTGCTTTCTCCCCACAACTCGTCCAGCATCATTTATTGTTCATATTCTTTATTTTTGCCACTCTGACAGGAGTGAAGTGGAATCTCAGTGAAGTTTTGATTTGCATTTCTCTGATTGCTAGTGATGTAGAACATTTTCTCATATACTTATTGGCTTTTTGAATTTTCTCTGTTGAGAAATTTCTGTTCAGTTCCATAGCCCATTTATTGAGTGGATTGTTTGTGCTTTGGGTGTTAAGTTAAATTTTTAGTTCTTTGTATGTTCTGGATATTAATCTCCTGTTGGAGGTGTAGCAGGCAATGATTTTCTCCCATTCTGTAAGCTCTTTCTTGACACTGTTGACTAATTTTTTGGCTTGTAGAAGCTTTTCAGTTTAATCACATCCCACGCATAGGTTCTTGGCTTTAATTCTTGTGCTATAGGAGTCTTGTTAAGTAAGGAAATGCCTATACTGATGTGATGGAGTATTAATCCTCCTTTTTCTTCTAATAATTGTATAGTTGGTGGTTTAATTTCTAATTATTTGATCCATTTTGATTTAATTCTTGTGCAGGGTGGGAGATAAGGATCCAATTTCAGTTGTCTGCATATGGCTGTCAGTTCATCTAGCACCATTTGTTGAACAGGCTGCCTTTCCTCCACACTATGTTTTTGCCCCCTTTGTCAAATATCAGGCGATTAAAGATTTGAGGGTTTGTCTTGGTATCTTCTAGTGTGTTCCATTGGTCTTCATGTCTGTTTTGATACCAATACCATGCTGTTTTTGTTACTCTAGCCCTATAGAGCTAGAGTATTGTGACACCTCCAGCTTCCTTTTTCTTGCTTAGTAATGTTTTGGCTATTCTGGGTCTTCTATTATTCCAAATGAATTTGAGAATTGCTTTTTCTATATCTGTTAAGAATGTCATTGGTATCTTGATGGGTATGGCACTGAATCTATACAGGGCTTTTGGCAGAATAGCCATTTTAATTATATTGATTCAGCCTAACCAAGAACATGGAATGTTTTTCGAAGAATAAAACATAGAGACGAAATCCATTAAATGGTGTCTGTTATCTACAATAATACAAATTACTGTCTACTCAATTCTTTAAAAAAACTCCAATGCTTACATAATGCAAAACAAATAATTCATTAAAGTATCAAATTTATTTGTTTTTAAATTTGATCATTTCAGGCCAAACTTTTGAGATCAATAAATTATAAGCATAACATTCTTTCCTTAGACTTTTAAGTTTCTGAGAAAGGTACTATGGACTTTCTGCATTTAAGCTAATTTATCACAGCTAATAAAAATAACAACTATATTGCTCAATAACTTACATTTTCAGCAGCAATAAAATCCAGTTGGCTTAACCATTTGGATAGTCAACCACCTGCAGGACTAGAGTTCAATGACTTAATCTGCATCCCTAATAGCACTCCTGAGCTTAGAACACAGCACGTCTCATTCTAACAAATGACACGTGTATAGATGAAACAACTTTCAGTGCAACTATTCATATAACATTAATAAATAAATGCAGTTTTCAGTTAAAACCATGGATACTACCTTTTGATATGCTACTCCTGAATTCTTGCTTACAAATGTCTTGTAAAATCTTGGCTGTGAGTTTGCTATTACAGTATATCTTCCAAATTGAAGACATCGGTAAAGTAAAAGTTATTTTTAATAATGACATTCCAATCAGGTAGTCTCTATCATGAAACTTGCTGAAAAAGAGACAGATATTCTACGCATTTTCTACATAGAGGAAAAAAAGGAAATGTTAATCTTTAAAAATATACTATGCCAAGGACCCATTCCCACCTCTGATCTCATTCTGGAACTCCTCTCTTGTTCACCAAGCCCTAGCTACAGCTTCGCTGCCACATAGCCTCTGGGCCTTTCTTTGCTCATACTGTTATCTCTGTCTACAACCTCTTGCTCCAGATCTTTTTGCATTTCCTTCCAGATCACATGTCACCTCCAACTTGAGCCTTCTCTGGCCCTTTATCCCTCTCATTACATCCAAATGATTTCTACTGTGACACTTAATACTACCTAAAATCTGTTTAGTTACTCTTTTATGTCTGTCTCAAGTGCTAAGGCATTTACCTCTAGAGAGTAAGAGACCTTGCTGTTTTTCACTTACCACTGTGAACTTGGCTGCCAATATGTAAAATGGCCAATATGTAAAACTCACTACACTCTGATTAATGAATAATTACAATTGATTAACAGCATTTTGAGTTAAGGACCAGATTTAGAAAATAATATTTGGTTTCTTAAGATTGACATTTCCCATTTAATAAAAATTTACCATGAAGAAGTAAAGAGGTAAAGAATGAATTAGGTTCCAAATTCCTTCATAGAAGTAGATACCCAGTGTCCCATTTCTGGTATTTGCCAAGGACAGGTGTGGATCAATCTGTGCCACCCCCTCCCCCTCCCCATGTCTCCAAGTATCCTAGGGGAGCCATCCCCCTATTATACTGACAATCATACAATTTGAGGTTATTATTAGTTTAGCCGTTTAACCTACTGCTTCCCCATGTATTCCAGCTTCCACAGATGAGAGAAACCATTCGGCCCTTGAGTCGCTGAGATTGGGATACTTCACTTAGCATAATTCCTTCCATCTCCATCCATTTGATATCAAAAGCCATAATATCGTCTTCTCTAATGGCTGAGTAGTATTCCATTATATCTATATGTACCATAGTTTTTGTATCCACTTGTCGAGTGAGGGGCATCTGGGTTGGTTCCATTGTCTAGCTGTAGTAAATTGAGCTGCTATAAACACTGATGAAGCCACATCACTATAATATGCTGATTCTAACTTTTTTGGGAAAATCCCCAGGAGTGGGATAGCTGGTTCATAAGGTGGTTCCATCCTTAATTTTTTGAGGATTCTCCACACTGCTTTCCCTAGTGGCTGAACCAGTTTAACTGCCCAGCTCCTAACAAGTTCATGAATATCAGCAACATAGAGTTATCTTGGGGGCTGAATAGTCAAAATATATTAATGACCCCAGTTTTGTCAGCAGACAAATTCATCTCCCCCACTCATATCCCACCACCTCCACTAAACAAAGACTTATATTACATGCTGCTCTGGCTTTGGGTGCAGTTAAAATTACATCAAATTTTGCAGGTAGTCCTCATGTGTTATAAAGTGATCATAACAGAACAGAAAGTGGGATGTGAATATGAAGAAAATAATGACACTGAGTACAGATTTGGGATTGTGAAGAATGATGGAAACCTTTGCCAAAACATGAACTTTAGAACTTGGGTCTAAAGTCGTGATAAAACTTGTGTGATAGGTAGTAGGCCACAGTGAGTTTATTGCCAGGTTTTTAATGGTGTGCAAAATTTAGTTTTCATTGTTTACATTTGGGGGATTATTTTTAGTCACATACTCTATTACTGTTAAGATGGAAGAACATTCACTAATATTTTGAGTATTAAAATTTAGCTATAATTTACCTTTTTAATGGTCTTTTTGAAATATGCTGAATGTGTAAGTTGGATTTACTTTTATACCATTCACCTTCTTTATGTCTCCCTATGCTGGTTTTTAAAGCAACATTAATTTTAGAAATATATTTACACCTATAATATTGAAAACACATTGAACAATGTGAATAACACAATACCAATTTTAAAAACAAATAAAATTTTGCTACTATAGGGCAGGGGAAAAATAAATATTGAATTAATATTTCTTAATTTACTGTTGTTATTAATCCTTACGAATAACTCTTTGGTGGTACTGGGATTGAACGCAAGGCCCTAGTGAATAATAGATTCAGATTCTTTTATAACATGTTGAAGTTTTAATCAATAAAGATGATTTCTCTTTTGAAAGACTCATACATACTTAAATATATACCAAAAAGGAAGGGCAGAGGGATAAGAGCTACCAGATTTGATGACAACAACAACAACAACAAAAAACCCTTGAGAATAGAGTTCATTTACAGGAAATGCAACATTCTTATTTTTCAGTTGCTGATAGAAAAGTGTTAAATAAGTGTGTGCTTTTAAAATTATTATATAATAAGTTAAAATCAGTTCATAAATTATGAGCAAATAGATACAGTTAGAATGGATTTTATGGGTTAACTACACAAAAGAATTAAAACTTGCTGAATAGCATGACTATACAGCCAAACATACTATGGAAGCCCTTCTTCAAGATGGCCCAAATGATCCCCATTTGCAGGTACACTCTTTTGTCATCCCCTGCACAGTGGACTGGGAATGTTCTATCTGAACAGTGGATTATGGAAGAAGAAATGTTATCAAGACTAGGTTATTCAACAATAAATGCCCTGCATCTCAGTCATACTCATTCTCTTGTAGCATTCACTTTGGGAAAATCCTAATACTAAGTTGAACAGTGTAATAAAAAGGGCAAAAGGTGAGAATCTGAGGCCTTCTGGCAGTAAAACAGGCAAGGAACTGGAGCCTCTGGCCAATGGTCACATGATGGAAACAGAATTTCTTGCCCAGTTAATCATTCTGTTTCTGCAACCCTCACTGGTACACGAACTGCAACTTTATAAGATAGCCTAGGCCCAAACTACCCAGCTAAGCCTTTCCTGGACTGCTGACCCTCAGAAATTCTGAGAGGCAATAAATATTTGTTATTTAAGCTGCTACATCTTGGTACAATTTGTATGAAGAAATAGATAACTCAGACATCCTCCTGCAATCCATCTACCCCTGTAACACATCTTGGTCAAAGCTAAAGATAATTGGGTAAGTTCTGATTACAGATTATGGCCAGAAATAAATTGTGTTTTGGACATGAAGAAGTATAGAAGAATCACTTGAAATTAGTATATCACTTTTACAAACTAGGTTGGGATTTGCCATTGAAAAATTAATAAATGTAATAATATTTGTGCATATACATAAAATTCTAGAAAATGCAAATTTATCTTTTGTGACAGAAGGCAGATTGCTAGTTCACTGTATATGGAGGTGAAGATTAAAAAGAGCAATGGAAGACTTTTGAGGGTAGCAGTTGTGTTTATTATCTTCATTGTGTTGGTAATTACTATACGTGAAAACATGTCAAAAATTATCAAATTATACACTTTAAATGTGTATACTGTGTCTTCCCTTTATACATTGTTTTAGTCAGCTTTGTGTTGCTGTGACCAAAAGACCTGACAAAAACAACTTAGAGGAGGAAAAGCTTATTTTGGATGACAATTTCAGAGATTCAGTACATGGTCAGTCAATTCCACTGCTTTGGGCCCAAGGTCAGGCAGAGCACCATGGCAGAAGGGTGCAGCAGAGGAAAGCTGCTCAGTTCATGACAGAGGAAGCAGAAAAAGCTCCACTCACCAGGGACAAAATTACATAACCGAAAGCCATGCCCATAGTGACCTATTTCCTCCAGCCAACCCTACCTGCCTACAGCTAACACCCAGTCAATCTGATAAATTACCATGTATTATGGTTTGGATGGAAGGTGTCCCCTTAAAGCTCACGTGAGACAACGCAGGAAGACTCGGGTGAAATGACTGGGTTCTGAGAGCCTTAACCCAACTGACGAGTTAACACCCTGATAGGGATTAATTGGCAACTGAAGGCAGGTAGGGTGTGGCTGCACAAGGTGGGTCACTGGAGGTGTGCCTTTGGAGTACATATTTTTTATCTAGTGTGTAGTGTCTCTCCACTTCCTGGTAATGCTCTGAGCCACTTCCCTCTGCTATACTCTTCCAAGCCCCAAGGAATGGAGCTGGCCTTCTGTGGACTAAGACCTCTGAAACCATGAGCCCCCAAATAAACTTTTCCTCCTCAAATTGTTCTTATCAGGTCTTTTATTCACAATAACAAAAAAGCTGACTAAAACACCATGACTGCTTTGGAAAATTTGAACCAGGGTGTATGTACTATAACACTGAAAGATTTTCCTCAGAACAATTAAAGTTTACTGTACGAAATATGTTAAGAAATATGAAAAAAATGACTTCACATTTACATGGAGTTTTGTAATGCTTGGAAAAGTAAGCTTCAGAGGAAAGGGAGCAAGAATCATTTTTTAAGTCCATGAAAGATTCTATGACATTCTACCCTCCAAAACTACAAATTAGAGTACCATTTTTGCTTTTTCAGGAAAATACACCCATTGGTATTTAAATCCTAACGGATATAAGTTAAATTGCACTTTCTTTTCTTTCTTTCTTTTTTTTTTTAAGAAAGAGGGGACAGTGAGAAGAGAAAGAGAAGCAATTTTAGTTTTTCCTGTGACCCTCATTCCCTGGACACTTCGTTGTGTACTTGGGTACTGGGGTTTGAACCCGTGTACTTGTGCATGTTGGGCAAGCGCCATAACCACGGAGCCACCATTCCAGCCCCTAAATTGCACTTTTTATTCTAATCTCATAACTTTCTATATAGATTTAACAAATTACCAGATGAAGTAATCAAATAAGTAATTTCCCCCTTTTAGAATCAAGGTTCTCATTTTGATCACATTAATTATTAATTACAAATATATTACTACTTGTCTAAATATTACAAATATACATAGATAAACAAGTGGGTTTATGATAGAAGGTAAGGAGGTTTATAATATTTGCCTTCCTACATTGTGACATTTAATGTATGGTTTTATCTAAAATAAAAATCATTCTGAAAGTAAGAAGCAAGGTACTTTTATGCTACATCCAAGTTTAAGTTTAAGATACAGATGTTCCTCAACCTAAGATAATATGTCCTGATAAAATCATTAAAAGCTGAATGCAGGAAGCTGAAAACGCATTTTATACACCTGACCTTCTAACATCATCACAGCCTGGCCTGCCTTAAACATGCTTAGCACACCTTCCATTCCTTTACAATTAGGGAAAACCATCTAACAAAGATCCTGTTTTCATGATAAAGTTTGAATATCTCATATGATTTATTGAATACCTGAAACAAAAAACACTGGCAACAGATATGACCAAGTGTTGGTTACCTAGCCCCTGTGACTGAGTGGCTGATTGGGAGATCTCTCACCACCACTGCCCAGCGTCAAGTGTGGGACCTACCACTTATCACTAGCCAAGGAAATGCTCAAACTTCAAATGCAGAGTAAGACTTCCCCTGAATGAGTAACACTTTTCTGCTTAATGATGTCAAGAGATCATTAAGTCAAACTATCATGAATTGGAATTTGTCTATAATTAACTTTGGAAGCACATTTAACAAAACATTTAAAGTCCAATATTCTATAGGATACTTGATTGCTTTATTATCACACTATTGTCAGGAAAAGATTTTGTTTCCCCCATTCTCCTCATCTCTTGCTTTCTTCTTATTCTTCTTTTTTTTTTTTTTTTTTTCAGTACTAGGGATTGAATCCAGGGGCACTTTTCCACTGAGCTACATCCCCAGCCATTTCTATTTTTTATTTTGAGACGGGGTCTTGCTAAATTGCTGAGGCTGTCCTTGAACTTGTGATCCTCTTGTCTCAGCCTACCAAACTGCTGGGATTACAGGTGTGAGCCACTGCACCCATCCCTATTTATCTTAAAATATATTTTCCATGTTTTTTTCTTATAAATTGGATGGCATTATAATTTTTTTTAAAGAGAGAAGGACAGTGAGAGAGAGAGAGAGAGAGAGAATCAATTTTTATTGAGTTTTTCACATAGCTTCCATTGCTCTGACACTTAGTTGTGTAAGTAGGTGCTGGGGTTTGTACCCATGCACTTGCACATGCTGGGCAAGCACTGTAACCGCCGAGCCACCACTCCAGCCCCTTACATTATAATTTTAAGTTGACTATTTACATTGTAAGTAATTTGTTTACTATAGTAATATGAGCTACTAATTTTTTAAAGCAATCAGGTTTAGAATATTGCTATCCCAGTCAGGTATCTGTCACATAAATGCTATTTTAAGATATTATCTTTCAGTTTGTATTATATCATAAGGGATGATGAAGAAAGAAGAAAGGTAAAAAGTATGTTGCTCTGGTCTGGAGTGGTGGCTTAGCA
Source organism: Aplodontia rufa (assembly GCA_004027875.1). Taxonomy (NCBI): domain Eukaryota; kingdom Metazoa; phylum Chordata; class Mammalia; order Rodentia; family Aplodontiidae; genus Aplodontia; species Aplodontia rufa. The sequence continues at coordinate 30,594 of PVKS010012791.1, forward strand.
GTTTGGAGTGCTTTCCTGCCATATGTGAGGACCTGGGTTCAAAGCCCAGCACCACATATACACCTAAGTGTCTGAGAAACAAAGGCCAGATGAAAAACTAAATAAAGCTGATTCTTTCTCTCTCATTCTCTCCTTCCCTCTCTCTTAAAAAAAAAAAAAAAGTATGTTAATCAAAGAGTAGTCTGAATTTTAGGTTGGTGATAAAAACAAATTAATCTATTTTTAAAATTTTATAAATATTAAAAATATTATGAAAAGGACAAAATAAGCATGTACTCATCACCCAGATTTAATTGATTAAAAATTCCCCAATTTTTTATATTTAAAGAAATAAAGTGTTATTGATATAGCTCCTCTTCTTCCATTCCATTTCTGTCCTTTCTTTCTAGAGGTAAAAAGTGAGTTTCCTTAAATTTTAATTTCACGTCCAGCATCATACATTTTGTTTGGAAGAAAATATATTTGTTGCCAATTTCCAGAAAGCCGTTTTAAAAAGATGTTCGATTTCATTCTTTCTCAGGGAACGCACATTAAAATAATAGAGATTATATTACCCATCATACTGAAAAAATTAAAAGCCTAATAACATGAAATTGTTGGTGAGGATGGGGAAATACAGGAATTTATACGCCACTTATAGAAGTGTAAGTTCGTAAAATATATTTAAAGAATAATTTATCATTTCTCATTTTTTTAGTAAAACTTAGAGTAGTCCCTGCTATGGCCCAGAAACAACCCTTCAAGGTATTAACCTGTGAAAAAAAATATCATTTACATATGGGGAGGCACATAAAAGGGTCATGTCCATAAATGCTAACAGTTGCCTTTTGTACAGTGCTTCCTATGCGCCACGTACTATTCAAAGTGCATCATACTTTTCACTCCATTACCCTTATGTCTGCTTCACAGGAAACATCCCATTTTACAAGTGGGAAAACTGAGGCACAGAGGTTTATGACTTGCCACAGTTGCACAACTAGCAGTGGTAGAATCACAATCCCAAGCAACCCAGTACTGCGATCTATGTAGTTAACCACGGTGCTGTGGTTCCCTGAAGCGGTATGCGTACAGCAAAGGGGAAGAAGTCGTCCAAGAGTCCATCAAGAAAGGAAGGAGCAGAAAGTAAGCAGCACATTCATAAAGAGCAGAGAACACAGCCTCCAAATGCATCAAACAGACCTTGCAGTCACCAGCTTATATGCATTTCAGAAAATTAACATGGAGTGAAGAGTCAGGTGGCAAAAAAGTTTTGCAGTATGTGTTACCTAAAGTTACCTTTATGATTTATTTCCAATAGCTAAACTAGCTAAAGCAGTCTTGGGCTGCATTATTAAAAAACATGGAATCAAGAGCAAAGAGTCCCCCATCCATCCTGGGTTTAGTATGATAACACCTACACACCAAATCAATACTGTGAACTTGACTGATCAACTAGACTGAGTTTAGGAATGCACAGCTGGAAAGTAACTGGTGTTGCAGCTGCATGAAGCTTGTGTGCAAAGTTTCTCAAATAAGAGAATAAATCTGTATAAGTGAAAATATTTTTCATTATCCCTTTTCTTCCCCACAGGTTTCAAATGTGTCCACGCACAATTCTGGTAGGACTTATCTTTTTGACTCGGGACAACTATTGTCATATTAAATATTAACAAATAGCCTTACAACTTCACTTTATATATATTAGGTACAGCTTTCTCAAGTACATGGAAGTGTATTAATACCAAATTGTGCATTAAAAAGATCACAGGAAATTACATGATAATAGGAAAACTTAAGCTATTTTTACGTAACAAAAAGATAAAGGATGAAAAAAATAAAACTGGTTTTTATATTGTAGTGTCTTAGGTTTAAGTCTGTCAGAGTATTTCCCCACTACTGAAATACACTATCAATAAAAATACTGCTACTTATATATGTGTAAGAGTATATTTTAGTACTACAAAAAATAATGTCTGCACAAAGTACTAGCTTTGAGTACTTCCTCATTCTACAAATTGGTCCTCTCTGTGTAATGAGCAAGGGGAAGCCTCAAACAATGCTGATGTCAGTTCATTCAGACCATTAGCCTATACAGAGCAGGATTACTCTTTACCGAAAAGCAGGTCATATTTTTTTTAAAAAACGGTCTCTGTTGGTAAAAGACAAATCTAATAAAGATAACTCTTTGAAAGATTAAGAGAGGTTAATATGAGCACTGACTAACACACATGGCTAAAATATTAGTTTTCATGAAAAATTAATGAATAAACAAGTAGGGGTGTATTAAATGTTAATTACTCTTAATCTTAGCTGTTGGAAAAAAATGCTTTACATTTGGGTGTGGCAACTCCATTTGAAAAACTTGTTGGCACTCCAGTGTAGACCTGGCTATGATTTCTTTCCAACTTTGGGCACACCTTGCTCAAAAGGCAAATGACTCATACAATCCAAGATGTGATATTTAGCATCTAACTTGCTAATGATATCCCAGATGTAGCCACAGCTTTGACTATGAGAAAAACAGTAGTCAGAGAAGCAAACACCATGGCTCCTCTACAGCACTAGAATTAGTTTTGCAAGAATCGAAAAAAATTCAGTGAAAGCAGTGCAGGATAAGGCAATGAGAAAGGCCACAGAAGGTTGCGAAAACAGTGCCAGTATCAATAGAAGTTACTCAATATTTGTACCACTTGAGCAAAATAAGCCAAGCATAGAAGGTAAAAATGGCTAGATAAGGAAAAGGAGGAAACAAAAGCAACTAATGCAAAAATTGGCTAAGCAAATCTATACTACAGTGATAAAGACACCAAGTAATATATGATATCCAACACCAAGTAACTTACTTATTTGCAATGAACAAAGGCCAGAGTTATTTCTTTCTCCAAGGTCCATAAGCACATTTATGGGTAATTTAATGTATCACTCCAATTTTTGCCAAGAATATATTATTTTGTATTCAAACACTTTCACTTGCCACAGGAAAGTGTTATTTTATATATGATTTAGTTAGTAATTTTTTCAATACACTTTTTTGTTTGTTTTTGGTATCAGGGGTTGAACCCAGAGGTGTTTAACCACTGAGCTACATCCCCAGACCCCTCCAACCTTTTTAATTTTTAAATTTTGAGACAGGGCCTCTTACTAAGTTACTTAGGACCTTAATAAGTTGCTAAGGCTAGCCCTGAACTTATTTACCTCCTGCCCCAGCCTCCAGAGCCTCTAGGATTACAAGGATGCACCACCATGCCCGGCTTCAAAACACTTTTATGAATACCTATGATTTTATGTCCTAATGATGCAAATGTAAGAAAATCTTTTTTTTTTTTTTTTTTTTTTTTTTTGCCTCGTAAGACCTCACAAGTGCAGTAATGAGGTAAAAACCTACACATATATTTTTTTCTTAACAAAACAATGTTATGTTAGAGTGCCATGAGAATCAGTCTTCACTTGAAATTCACTCTCCTTTTTGGAGGGAAAAAATGAGTTATTGCCATACAGTCTTACTATTCAACACCAAACTAGCAAGAGATCTCATGAACATCGACATTTGACGGGGCAATGACTCTGTCATGCACATATGATAAACAAAATCCCAGGGGTGGGTAATGCTCAAATTTGGAAAAATTTGGGGCACAAAAAAAAATCTATTTAAACAATACTATTTAGTTTTATTTGCTTTTATATCCTCTGTCAAATGAGAGTATGTAGAGAAATGTCTACTTTACCTCCATAGCTAGGGTCAACGCTGATTTGTTCTTTTTCTACACAGGCACAAAAAAAAATTAGTTACTGTATTTTACACAACTAAAGGAAATTAGCACTGGCTAGTTAAGATTAAAGACGTACATGAATCTGTATAAAAGCATGGCTGAGGAAGAGTGGGATAAAGTAGAGCTGAATATTATAGTTTCATGTTTGGTTTTAGGTTTTAGCTTGCACTTTTAATATCATATTATTTTTAGAAATCTCACCCGAATTCTATTTCTTATCTAACATTTCGTGGCCTTACATTAAGGAGAGCAACTGAAACCTAAGTCTTAGTTTTTAAATAAGCATGCACTTTGTGCTTATCTTTAGTCAGGAATCATAGCAGGCAATGACTGTACAGCAGTAACAAAAGCAGCTGTGGTTCCCGCCTTCACAGGGTCAGAACCTCATGGGGGAAACAGGAGTGAATAATGTAATAACCACAGCAAATGGAGTACCACAGAGGAAAGAATGAGAGCTTCTCTCTTGCTCAGTCCACTCCATGCTACCTTATGGGGGGCTACCTCTGCCTTCACCTTCAATAAATCTGTATTCTTCCTGTTAAAAAAATAATAAATGAAACAAGAGTATGCTGTGCGCTGGGAGGATTAAATAGAGTGAAATGCAGTAGAGGAAGGCCTCCCTGGAAGGAAGCATTTAACCGGATCCTTGAAGTGTGAAAAGGAACATGTAATATAAAGAGCCAAGGATCAGGCAGAAAAGCACCGGAGGCCAGGGCCACCATGGCCACAAAGGTTCCAAGACAGGGGAGCCAAGCTGAGGACAGAGGGCTGGGGCACAGAAAGTAAGAAAAGAGGGCTGGGGAAGAGGCTGGTACAGGCTGGCAAGGGGGTCTTACCAGACATAGTAAGATGTTGAATTGAATTTGAAGAGCAGTGGGAAGCTATTAAAGGTTTCAACTAATGATATATGCAAGGCATTTTAAATAGTTGTTGCTGGCTCCAAAACAGGGAATTCGTAGACATGAAGCAGACAGGTCAATTGGATGTTTATTTCAGTAGTTACATAAGATGTGCAATAGGTTGTACAAAAACTAGTAGATAAATTTGGAAAATAGGTAATGAAGTAATGGCGTAATTTAGAGGTAGAATCAACAGGACTTTCAGGTAGACTAGACGAAATCTTGCTAGGAGATGGTACACACACGTAGGTGGGAGTGAATAATGCCTGAGAAACCCCATGAATAATGGATCCAATTGTTGAGATATGTTAGACTGTGGGAGAAATGGGTTTCAAGAGGACGTTAAACATTTTGTTTGGACATGTTAGCCTCAAGACACTTGTGACACGTCCAAGACGAGCTTTAGAGGGGCAAGAAAACAGACAACACTAGAGCTTCAAAGAGTGATTTGCAATGAAGCTGTAAATTTGCAAATCATGAAGCACACAAAAGTAGTTAGAGCTTAAAGCTGTGGCTAATGATGAGATCACTTATGGAAAGAGTGTAGTATAATATTTTTATAATTTTAGTATGCAGAGAAATTTCCTGAGGAGGTTCTGATTCAGAAGGTTTGGGGTGGAGACACTGAATCTGCATTTTTATTAACCTCTCCAGGCAAAGTCTCATCTCAGTGCCATTTGTGGAATATTTCTCTGGAGACAGAAAACAGGTAAGCCCAGTAGCAAGCTGACAAGCCCTAACTTTTGGTAGCTGGCCAGAAAACAAGCTTGAAAAGCTAAAGTCAGATACCAAGCAGATATCATACCAGGAGAGTATGAGCTATGCAATCTGAACCAGTTTCAAAAGTCAAAATAAAAGGAACCTGACTATTGGGTACTACTAGTAAGAAACTGGTCTGTGTCTCTTTGAGCAAGTTCCTGTAGAACAGTGACAAGATCAGGTCCCAGAGCAACAGACTGGTGCAAGTGTTCAATGTCATTCAGGGAATTTGTCTACGATCACTAGGAGAAAAACAATATGATAATATCAGCTATGGACTGCTGGTGCCTTCTAAGTACAATTACTTATACTGCTCTATACTAAAGCCCGGAGAGGGCATCATGGATGAGCACTGGCTGTGTTGGAGTTAATCAGACACTGACCACCCTACTTTGATGTCACTGAGAGAGAAGTAGTAACACCACCTCCTTTTTCCTTTTCTCTTTTAAGCTGTATGCAGCTGACCTCAGAACCCCAGTGCTTTGTAAGTCCTCAAAATAACATGAAAAGGGCCAAAAATTACAATGAAAATCATTTCTCTTTGTTGAAACTTATATTCTGTTCCGTCTTTTTCCGGCCTTCCATATCGTCATATTGTTCGAACTGTTTAGAACTGTCACCATTCAGCTATCATCTTTTATGAGACAAACTAAGCTTCCATGTGCTATCAAAGCCTACCACATTACATCTAGGCTTGTGTAAGAACCGTTTGAGCATAAAATTAGTATATGCTGAAGGGTTTATTATCCCCCATAGAATTGCTTTTCAACAGAATCTTTTATAGAGACCAACTTTCATTGGAGGAAGTTTAGCTAATATCAGAGAATCCTGTATCACCATGGAGAAGATATGCTAATAAGACAGACCGTCCATAGGCTGCCAGGAAAAGAAAGAGGGGAGGAAGAGAAGATTGGGAAATCAAACTTCTGACCCCGGCTGGTCCTAGTCATAAGGACAGCTCCTTAACAGCCCCTTGACACAACCAACCACTTCCTCTTGTGCCAACAGACCCTCATCCCTATCATTGGGTTATAATGGCTTAGAAATCACTTTTTTCCCCCAGATTTGCTGAAGACGACAAAATAGAGTTGATTAGGTCATTCCACCAAACTAAAGGGACACATTAAGCTCCTAAAACTCCCTAGACAATAAAAACCCATTGTCACCCCTCTGTTAGAATCCCTCCCTCTTTGGAAGCTCTGCTTTCTTTCTATTACTCTAATAAATCCTGTTACTTTGCTCTCACCCTTGGGTTGGTGGATTTCACTTTTCAAATTCATAAGACATGGAACTCACCTGACATCTATGTTCCATGTTACACTATGTGTAGAGAAGATACACTGAACAAACCAGGTAAATTGCTACCTAGTGTACCTATGAAGTCCCAGCAGACAGTTTTCAGAATCTTTGAGTTAATCACCTGGTAGAAAATAAACTTTTAAAAGACCTCCAAGAAATCATAAATTGGTACAGAAAGCTGATGTCATGTTATGAAATCTTGGATAAGTATATTTATGAGTCTGCTTCATGAAAAATCCATGTAATGCCAAAGATTTTTTTCACCAAATAGCGCCAGAAGCAGTCCTTAAATGACGAGTTGCAAATCAAAGACAATCAGGTGCAAGGTAATTAACATAACTGTAGAAGAGCCAGGTATAAAACTGCATTGGGCCCAGGCATCCACAGCAAGCATTCAAATTAAATTTTGGGGAAATAATGCAAGAATGCACACACCACAACTATGTGCCTAATTCAGCACTCAGACTTTGGTGCACCTGCAATAAACTCCTCATGACACCCAGCAGCTGAAATTAGCACAGAATAAATCGCTCTGCTTGCTAAGGAAATATTTGTCAGGGTTTTCAACTACCCTAGATCATCCTAGGGTGGAGGATTCACCAGGATGCAGAACTTTTAGCTTTTAACCCAACACCCACCTAGGCAAACAGGGACAAGTGGTCACTTTAAATCAAGACAATTATTTGTCTTGAGCATTGAGCTGGGGAAGCAAAACATGATGACAATGTGGGGTCCGATTTTAGTAAGTATAAAAATAGCATGTAAGAAAGTAAGCAGAGACATCATTAAGATATTCTCCCAAGAGTAGCTAAAATGATAAGGCAATTAATTGTCACAGGCACATGCATATACCACTAACATTATCTTTTTCAGACTTCAAAAATGACACTGTGGAAATGTATGAGCAGTGCCAGAAGAGACCATGATATGACATAAGGAGTTAGCAGCAATTTTATGAACCGAGTTGTGTTGAAACCAGCATCCTAAAATCGAAGGGTATTCATGTTACAAATCATTTTTTAGTTCTATATTTTCGTATTTCTAGGTATTATTTCTCATCTTCCTTGAGTTTAATCCATATGCAGAAGTTCCTTCAGAAAAACTAAAGGCACTCATTTTCTAGATGCGAAATGCAAACACAGTGATCACTTTATCACACTGAAACAGGTAGCAGCAAGAGCACCCAGAGGCCTGTCCTGCCATGGTGGAGTTTCACCATCCCGAACAATAGCTTTCTTGAAATTCCTACACAGGAAATATCACAGAGAAGAGTAGTTAATTCTATAATGAAATAGTTTATAAATATATGTGTAGTGGGGGAAAAATAGGCTTTGAAATGATCTGAACCTATGTTATATTTACAGCTCTATCAGTTACCAGGCAGGAAACTGGGCAACTTTGTTTTCATCTGCAAAGCTGGGATTTAAAAGGTAAAATCCCTGGTCCTCCACTGAGTATTCAATAATACTTCTCCCCGCCCCCCCAAATCCAAAATGAATGAGAAAGATACAAAAAAACACATTGAAAAGTTCTGTGAAAACAACTTTCTGAAAGGAGAAAGTCTTTCATTTAAAATAGTGACACTAAGGGGCTGGAGCAGTGGCTCAGCGGTTACGGTGCTTGCCTGGCAGGTGCGAGTACACAGGTTCAAACCCCAGCACCCACATACACAACTAAGTGTCAGAGCAATGAAAGCCATGTGAAAAACTCAATAAAAATTGATTCTGTCTCTTTCTAACTGTCCTTCTCTCAAAAACAAAACAAAACAAAAAAAACTAATTTTCTCTCTCTCTTTAAAAAAAAAGATAGAGGAGCTAGAGGGGTTGCTCAGTGGTTACGGCACTTGCCTGGCATGAGCTAGTACGCGAGTTCAAACCCCAGCACCACGTACACAACGAAATGTCCAAGGAATGAAGGTCACACGAAAAACTAAATAAAAATTACTTCTTTCTTTGTCTCTCTCTCTCGCTGCCCCCTCTTTCTTTAAAAAAAAAAAAAAGATTTAAAAAAATAAAATAGTGACAGTAAGGTAAAAATATCAAATTCACCTTAAAGGCTATAAATAGCTTTTTCTCCTTGAAGGTGAGTATGTTTAATGTAAAAGGGAATCTGTTTACACCTGTGAGGGATTCAGCAATTTTCCACTACACATGAAATTTATATGTTTTTCCTTTGGCTTAGTCTTTAGTATAAAAGTTGGTTTATTTTCAAAAGTTAAAGGGAAAAAAGTCCCCCATTTTATACTTGATGCCTCTTCTTTCTAATCTCTAATCATTTTCCCATACTTATTTTCCAAAATGTGCATTAATACCTTAGGGATATCTAGGAACTACTATAGATTCTGCGTATCCCTCACCACAGTACCCAGTCTTCATCCTTCACTGGAATCAGCTGGCCAAAGTCTACTGCTCCTAAGGTATTCAATGGAAAAATACAAGATTTAAGAAGATAACTTTCCTAAGATTTTTAATGAAGGGTTGTGATCAGACAAGCCTATTAAATGGGAGCACATTTAATGAGTACTTAAATAAGATTATTAACAGCCTAATAATTAGACCCCTTTACCACACACACACAAAAATGTCAAACTAACAGGGTCATAATTTCCGGCAACACTGGTTACAGGTACTCTGGCCTTTGTTATTTTTTTCTTCTCACAGTTACCTTGATTAAGCCAGAAATAATAAGGAAATATGATGAACCTTTCCTGGAACTGATCATTTAATTTCTTTTCAAAAATTGCACAGGTGGAATCCAGCAGTTTCTGGCAAAGTACTAAGGTTGGAGCCAAGAAATTCAAAATATTCCATCAATTATCAACCAAAGATGAGATGCACAAGAAAGTTTTTCACATTGGTGCTTACTCTTATGGTATATGAAAATGCCATCTAACTACGCAAGACAGGGATTTATCACTATGCAGATAGAACTTAAGATTCCTCAAAAAGAAAGCAGAGGATATCACAGTACTAAGAACAACTACCAGACAGAACTACTGGTCCTATTGAGCAGTCTTTGATTACAGACAGACTAAATATTAAGGGTCATTGCTAAATGTGTCCACTATCCAGGGCAAATATAGTTATAAGGAAAAGAGGCTACTAAGGAATGAGAAATTCGGGATTACCAACATCTCTTGACGTACTAATGATATGCTCCAAAAAACTGACATATTGGTATGGTGGCTGCCATCAACAAACTATGCAAGATAGTGGTTCCACAATGCTCCAAGAGCTGAGCTGAGAAGTGATTCCAGGACGAACCTTCTGATCATTTTATTTCTCTGATAGAAATCTTCTAAAACCTTGAAAGTTCTAACTTCAAAGTCCAGCCTTTAGAGTCTCCCACAACCTGATCTGAATCCGCCCTTGGAAGCTCTTCCCTCTAACATCCTTGTTCAAAGATGAGGCACACCAGTCACAATATCCCACTGGGGTACTTTTAAACACATGCTGTACTTTCTAAATTCAAATTTAAGGTGTATCACTGATGTTTGTGTTTTGTTGTTGTTGTTTGTTCAAAGTGCTTAAATGATGTCTTGAAGAAACTAATTGAATTAAAATTTAAAATTAAATATATGCCATTTGCCATTTGAAAAAGTTAAAGGATAAAATGAAACAAATAAAAAGTAGCACAGTCAAGAAGAAAACTGAAATTCTAATAAGAAATGGGGAAGGGCTGGAGCGGTAGCTTGGTGGTTACAGTGCTTACCGGCATGCGCGAGTATGTGGGTTCAAACCTCAGCACCACGTACAGAAGTAAGTGTCAGAGCAGCAAAAGCCACATGAAAAACTAAATAAAAATTGCTTTTCTCTGTCTCTCACTGTTCCTCTCTTTTTAAAAAGAAAAAAAGAAATGGGGAAGAGGCTTTCTTCCTTTGGTGAGGGGATTCAGTGCTTCCCATAATCAAAGTAACATATCACACATTTTAAAAGTAAAATAAAAAAATTAGTAAACCTACACTAACCAAATATCTGTGTTTTATTCTTATAACATCACATTTTAATTGTTTTGTAGATGAATGCTGATTAAATCCTTTGACTTTATATCTCACCTAGTTTAATGATACTGCTCTTGGTTTCAAAACTATGTACAAGGATTGTTTCTGAGTATACATGACTAGTGGGTTTACCTGTGACTATCAAGGCCTTCCGCTTTTCATATTTCTGGAAAGATGGTATTTGGTGGGCATCTTGGGATATCCCTCTCGTGTGCAGAACAGTGGAAGTGGGCTCAAGTCATCACCCAGCCTTTGCTAGTGGTTGCTTCCCTCCCTCCTTTCTGCATGCAGATGGGGAAATTAAACACAAACCTTTAAAATATGACAGTCTGTGACCCTATTTCCCAACACCTTTCTGAGCAGACCTCCACTTAAAAGCCGAAGCAGGCTTAACCGAAGGACAGACTTCACACTGGGCTAGCGATTAATTTGTTTCAGTCATCGACAGAAGGAGATTTAGCAAACCAACATCGTTCATCTTTATCCTCAAGTAAATTACAGTATATTAGTGGGGAAAAATGTAAAGGTGCAATAATAATGTGTAACAATCACAACACACTCCCCTTGTTTGCTGCATTTCTCATCTGTATACACTGCTTCAGTACTCTTTGGGTTCCAATCCAGAGAACATCATGATCACTATGTTGGCACTGCTTAGTCAAATTATTTGCTTATTCAATTGGACATGGAATTTACAAATGACCGAACACAGATGTATGTCTTTGACTTTTCACAATTACTTCCAAAGAAGTGATTTTAAAAAAGATGCTATTCATAAAGAGATCCTACTAAACCTTAGGACTACATGGGAACTTACAAATTAAAAATAAATAAAATAGCTTGCCAAGGATGTTCTGGACCACTTCTTTCAGCCTTGTAATTCCATGTCAAGCTTAAGTGGTAAACACTCTTCTTCAGGTCGCTTCCTCTTTCAGGGCCACCACTGACGCAGGCATCAGCTGGAAGGGAGGCCTCTGAGGATTAGGCAGCCTGCAGGATGCGTAACTTGGCAGCCACTTGTAAACTCCAAGGAGAGTAAATCAAATATCGGTGACCGATTGTGAAGCCGAATTGCTTCCTCTTTCCCAGTTTCTCACAAAACTGTTTGAATTCAGCTTCCCCTCTCCCTAACAGCAGCCAGTTCTGACGGAAGTCTATTCTCCTGAACTTGCTTCTATTTAGGAGAAATTGCTTATATTGTTTTTCTCAAGCCTAATAATAACTCAGAAAACAGTTACATTTGATGAATTTTAAACACTACCATAAATATTTTCCTGTAGTTATTTTCACTGTGTTTTTTTATGGCCTGACTTCTAACTTTACTTCAGGAATATGTTCAATAGTAAATCCACACAGGATAAAATCATAGAAACTACACACAGGATATATATCCCACAGCTATACAGCCGAAGTTTGCATCACTTTGCATTTTTCCCCTGAATTTCACCCTGAGGGCTTACATAACAAATGAAACATAAAAAGTAGTATTGAATTAATATTTTTATAGAAATTTAAATATTGCAGTAGGTAGTTATATCGATATATGCTTTATGGGTTTTTTAATATATGATTATAGTAGGCTGTATCTGAAGTAACAAAGAAAAAATATACTTTACATCTAATTATCTTTTCCCTTTTCTTCACTTGAATGAATAACAAATGATTCATTGGGACTGTTGTGAGGAGTTATTTTTTAAAATATGAAATACCCATTAATCTCAAGGTAAAATGAATGGTACCATTTATTTGAGGCATTACCTCAGTGCATCAATAAAAGACCAAAAAGCCCTACAATATCTTACAGAACAGAAAGTTTTTTAAAAAATCTTTTGATTTATTTACTTATTTTTAAGAGAGAGGGGCAGTAAGAGAGAAAGAAATATCAATTTTATTTAGTTTTTCATTTGGCCTTTATTGCTGACACTTTGTTGTGTATGTGGTGCTGGGATTTGAACTCGCATCCTAATACTTGCCAGGCAAGCACCATAACCGTCGAGTTGCTGAGCCACTGCCCCAGCCCCAGAACAGAAACTTTTTATTGTTCTATGAGCAATAATGTAGGACTGGATACTTTGGCCTTTTCAGATTAGTCCGGTCTATACATTTCTAACAAAAATGCTTATAAAACACAAAAATGAGCATATGGGCCCCAAATTCTTATCATAGAACTCCTATGAGAAATTCTTATTTCCTATTACTTTCCCCAAGTCAGTTCTGCTCAGGTCCAGAGACAATTCTCCATCCCTTCCAGGTCTGCATTAGAAGTAGCTATTTCCTCATGAACCACCCTTAAGCAGCTGAACCATCCCTGAATTTTTGCAAACTAAACAGAACATAATCCATGTTAGAACAATTCTTCTGCATCACTAATCCTACCAGACACAGTCCATTCCTCCACCTTTATTAATGCCTGTGTTTTAATTATATATAGATTCTACCTGATGAAGGCTTCTCATTTTCAATACAGCTTAAGCATTATCATCTTTACAGATTCTCCTGCCACACCCCTCATCTGGCATGGAATTAATAAGTCCCCTTTTGTTATTCACACTGTATGCTGCACAGACTCCCATGTGTTGTGGTGCTGTATTGTGTTCATCTATTTATTGGCTATGACCTTCCTTATAGACTATACGGTGCTTGAGACTCTTAACTACGTCTTATCCTTTTCTGTCTGCAGTTCCTAGAACACAGTCGGATACATTACATAGGATGCTAAATAAGTAGAGAACCAGAGTAATGAATTACTACTGTATACAAAGATAAATTTAAATTGTGCTTCCACAAAAATTGCACAAAAGGTCCTCTTCTTTTTGCTACCTAGAGAATAAAGAGGTTTTTCTGCTCTGATTAAAACACACAGGGGGGCTGGAGCGGTGGCTCAGCCATTACAGCGCTTGCCCGGCATGCCCAAGTACAGGGGTTCAAACCCCAGCACCATGCACACAACTAAATGTCAGAGCAACGAAAGCCATGTGAAAAACTCAATAAAAACTGATTCTGTCTCTCCTTCTCTCTCTTTTAAAAAAAAAAAAAGTCACACAGGAGGTGGGAAATATCCTTACTTGACCTCATCTGACTTCTCTGTATTTGTACAAGAATCTGCAATAATTAACCCTGAGAAAGGTTTTCAAAAGAGCAGTTCCTAACACTTAGAGTTGAAGATTGTTCAAGTGTGGATTGTTTGATAGGTATGCATTTTTAAATGCGGTCTCGTGGGTATCTAGTGAGTTGACAGTAATGGTAACAGCCTGAGTTAAAACACTGATGATCCAGCTACTCCAGTTCCAGGAGTTAATCTCCTTGACTCCTTCAGACTTTGCACCTCTGTGGACTGAAGAAACGATGTTAGCAGTGCCTAGACACCTGAATTTAAGTAACTGTAAATGTTTATGCTGCCTTTCCAAAGCAAGTATTCATTGACCAATTCTCTAGAAAAATTCAAAATAGTAAAGAAAAGTAACCAATGCTTCCAGTTTTTGCAAAACCATTTTCAAGGCACAAGAACCATATTCATTAAATACAAAGATTAAAACTTTTAAAAATACATTTGGGAGGGTAATGGAGATGTGTGATTGTTATACCTCATTAACCCAGTTGTTTTCAAAATCTGTGGCATTATAATGCATGCTTTCAGATTTTCATAGGTTGAAAGGCTGAATGGTATCTGATACAATAAACTCAGGAACTTACAATTATACACGTGACCTAAACATGACAGGATTGCTCACTGTGTCTAGACATACTGCATTATGTGGGCATTTTGTCTCAGCCCCAATTCCAACTTACTATCGATAATCTTGCTCCTTAAATCCTCATTTTAATGGCCTATATTAATTATTTTGGCATGATAAACATTCACTAGTTAATTACTTATTAGAATTAGCTATTGCAAATAATATCTGTCACAAATATCTATACTTAATCTTAACACAAAATCTTATTTTTATATAACATAGAAAGATCATAGAAAAACTTTTTACTGTATACTCCAATGGGTCTTCTCTCACTTCCAATCTTGCTCCTCAATAGGAAATTACTAAAGCCCCCTGGGCGCAGTAATACATGTCTATAATTCCAGGGATTTGGGAGGCTGAGGCAAGAGGATTGCATGCTGGAGGCCAGCATTGGCAATTCAGTGAGTCCTTGTTTCAAAACAAAAGTAAAAAAGGGCTGGGGAATAGCTCACATAAAGTACCCCTAGTCTGGAAAACAAAAAAAAAGAGAGAAATTACTAAGGCTGCTTTACCAGCCAAATCTCTATGCACAGTCTATGTCCTCAAGCTTCAGAAACCTTACCATGTATATCCAGCTCCCCTGAGAAACATGTATGGAGCCCAAGGGGCTCATTTGCAGAAGTCTGCCTCTGACCTTCATCACACCTCTCCACCTTATCACCTGTGTCCTGGCCACCTGGTCCCATAGGCTTCTGGAGAAGGAAGAGTCACACTATGGAGGCTGTGGAACAAGCAAGGGTTTTCTGAAAGTCGCTATTCAGAAGTCAGAATGTGTTTTAATGTGAACAAAAGTTATAGAATACAATGATAATCAACAATAGTTGGACAGATTAAGATACAAATGAGCTTTGACATGGGATCTTAACTTCCCTTTATAACTCTTATTTTCTGGAAAATTTAATTCTGAACTGAACACATATACACTAACAGTTCATAATACATTTGGCTCATAAGATGCAGATCACAACAGCATATTTAAGAATACGAATAATCTTTTCTCTTTATCAAATATATTTTCACACATTAAAGAAAAATGAAACTTGAAGTTACATGTGGTATTTTGCTTTCAGGATGATAACATTTTTAAAAATCCTAGTTACTAAAACAACAGAAGTCACATCAAGGGTTTATTTCCATTGTTGGAAACATAAAGAAGCTAAAATTACTCTATATTTAGTAGAAGGGACTATATTTTGTCTGACCATTTCCAATTACTAAATTATTAGATTTGATAATATTTTGAATATAAGATTTGTTAAGTTTGAATAATCTTTTTTTTTTTTTTTTAAGAGAGAGAGGGAGAGAGTGAAATAGAATCAATTTTATTTACTTTTCAATCTGGCCTTTGTTTTTCTGACACTTAGTTGTGTATGTGGTGTTGCGGTTTGAACCTGGGTCCTCACACATGACAGGCAAGCACCTTAACTGCTGAGCAACTGCTCCAGCCCCTTGTTTTGCTTTTTTGAAGGAACTGAGAATACAGGAAATGCTTATTTTCATGAGAAAGTGGTAATAGGTTAGTTTCAAATTGATGAAGAATGCTCTTTAGGAACAAGCCTATAATTTTCTTTAACCTCTGTTTTTCTCATTTACTTAACCAATTTTATTAAAAATCTAGTATGTGCCAAAAAGCTTTTTATGGGTACTAAAAACAGCAATAGAAAAGACAAGCAACCCTTGATCCAGTAGAATTGATATTCTTTCTAGGCCATGGGAAATAGGGAAGGAGAAGGAACATAGAACACAATAAAGAATCAAGACATTTCAGATTCTGGTAGATGATATAAATAAAAATAACCGTGGTGTGACATTGTGGGGTGGGGGCTACCCAGGAGGTTCCTCAGAGGTAGTAATATGAGCTGAGGGTGAGTGCAGGGTGTGTGAATGAAACATGACCAATCAAAGCTCTGGCACTGGGCTTTTCAGGCTTACGTGTTAACTGGAACAAGGGCCTAAGAGGAGAAGAAGCTGGGCACATCCCTAGGGCTGGTGCTCAGTTAATAGGAGAGGTGGTGGAAGATGAGATCAGGGAGTGGGCAGGGACTGACCCCGAGTTGGGCGGAGGTCAGAGGTGTGTCTGCTATGTGCAATAGGAAGTCACTGAAGAGTGTTGGGTGGGAGAATGATTTGAGTGGATTTCATCCTAAAAGGACGACACATGCAGCTGAGAAGAGAATGGGTTATAAAGAAAGAAGTCAGAATAAAACTACGGGGAATTTGGATGCTATTCTACAAATGCAGTTTAGATGAGCTTGGTAACAGTGAAGACAGAGAAGGGGACACAATTGAGATACACTCTGGAAGGAGAGAAAGAAAATACATATAATTCTCAAATCCCCCCACTTTTGTTTTTTAAAGAAAATTCATACCTCCCAACAAAGTTTTGACACTTGAAAAAATTGAGAAATTTGTATTTAGAGGTTGACTTTCATTCAATTGACTTCTATATTTCAGAAAGGGTGAGAGACCACTTGGGAGGATAAGAACACTGGCTTGGAGCGGAGCCCTAGTGTTGCTCTGGAACTTCTTAGTTTCCATGCTAAACCCTGTAAAATCACTTGCACAAGCCATATTCTGCAGATGAAATTTGGCCACAAAACCCTCTCGGTTGTTGATATGTCACATGTAAATGTTTCAGTTTGGCAACCACATTCACCATTGCAATCCAAACCCAGTGCCTAAAACCAAGTTCCTCCCCAACCCTGGCAGAACACAGAGTCAATGTTCCTGGGAGATGATTTGCTCGGGCTCGGTCAGAATTACAGCCTATAGGAAGGGCTTGTTCATTCTTACTATTGTTGTTGTTTTGATCGTCTACTTTTTGGCATTGCATACCATTTACTAAGGAATAGTATCTTCCTCAGGCACTGAAAGTGGACTAGGCAGACAGGCAACTAAATGTTAAAATCCTCCCTTGGTCAAGCAGGCAGTTACAGCTCAGAGGGCTCAAACAACTTCCTGGGACTTATATAAATGTAAATCTATATATCAATTTTGAAAGCACCATTCACTGAAAAGTTTAACTAAAGGAAGCAAGAGCTCAGAAACTTACAAAGGAGGTTGAAGAAAGGTTTACTAGCAGAATTATTATAGTTGTAAAGTAAAAGTTAAAACTGTCTACAATAAGATCCTGCTATTATACTCCATTAAAGTAACAGGGAAGCACCCATGAGGATTCTGATCTCCTTTGCAGATGAGTGGAAAGGCCTTGGCTTTGGAGTTGGCAGATATCCTTAATGTGAGACCTGAGGCAAATAGCCTAATCTTATAGGGTCTGAGTTTTCTCACCATTCAAAAGCAAAAATAATAATAATACCAACTACTTCAAAGGGAGTTGTAAGTTTACATGGAATTATATATATCATAGTCCTTAGCAGGACTGCTTCATTAAATATGCAAGTCTGTATTTTTAAATACATTTCCGTCAAATTTCAAATGTATACACATGAACACAAACTTGCTTCACATATTAATATACATACATTTTTAAAGTAGGCACAAAGATTATATATGTATAGATTTATATATGTGTCCAATTTTTAAAATTCTAACAATTAGGACATAAACACTTAGAAAAATTCTCTGGTTGGGGAGAAAACACCTCATTTGGAAAAAATATAATCAAAGCAAAATTGCTAGTAAGGTCTACTGCAGATAATGGAGACCAACAGAAAAGCCTTCGTGGGACTGAACAGTGAGAAGTATGGGAACCAGTTTAATAGAAAAAACTAGTAAAAAATCATCAACTTCCTTGCAGTTGATTTAAGGAAACCTCAATAATAGCCATGCCTCCAGAGTGCATTCAGTGTCTGACTCTGGGCACAGCCCCAAGGGTCTGTGTGGGTTGTGTGGCAGCAGTCAGCATCCTTGCCCTCCTCCTTTTTTGAGCCTCATATTTCATGCATTCTGAACATGACCTTGTATCTATCTTCATGAAAACTTTGCAAGACAGGCATTCTCATTATTTTACTTTTTTTTTTTTTTTTAGCTGAGGGATGTTACCCATTTGTCCTTCTAACTCCAAAACTGGGACTCTCCCATATTTATTTAAAGTTCTTTAGAGCTATCATTAAATATTCATAAAAACAATTTTTCCTCATACACTGATTTTCCCTAGCTAAAGACATCAAAAGAAATCTTTCAAAAGTCAAGGATAGTTTATGCTTCTGAGGCTGTAATAGAAGATTCCAAACTGGTATTTTCTGGTAAAGTCTGGATTGGCCTCACAAATTTTCCTAGTAACAAAAGTCATGTTGCAAACATGATAATGTCACTGTAGCCTCATTCAGGGTATTACTCACTCTTTCTGTTGTTTTGCTTCTTCAGCACTTGGGAAAGTTTGAATTTCCCAGTAGTGTGACCATGATACTATTTTTGTATCTTCAGTGTCCACTTACTTTAAACTTAGTTAGAATTGGTCTATTTGAGTTGAATTTTCAAAGCTTGCTGAGAAAAAAGAACTAGATTATTTAAAGACTTTAGAAAGACAAATTTGATATTGAAAGGAAAAGGTATATACAAATAAGGAAAGAGTAAAGATAAAACATATTCCCTCCCCTGGATTTCAGTACATTGATCAATATTTAAAACTTAGTCCATTTTTGAATACCAAAATCATCTTAATCTGCCAAAGCAATTTGTGCATGATATTAATGGTTTTGGTTGCAGAAGTAATTCTAAAGCTATTTGATAATTGCTAGTTACATTTTTTCATGATTGACTGCAAGTTCATACGAAGTTTAAGAATAATACCAACAACGTGAAGGAATCACAGAATTGGAAACAATTTTAAAAAGTTCAAACTAAAGCTCTGTTGTATTCTAGGTATGTGATTGGGTGAGGTGCGCCAGCAGGGGTGTCACTTGCTTTAAAGACTGAACCTTACAGCATAATCACTATCAAACCACATGAGTACCAATAAGGGTGGAAGACCCACCCCTTTAATGTTGTACCCAGGGCCAGGTTTCCTTTGACAAGCTGACAAGCTACCAGAGCTGTCCCCTCTTTCTGTCCCTGATTACAGCCTTCTTTCACAGCAAAGACTTCTCCCTGGTGTTATTTGAGGGCCTCTTCCATTTCTTCCTGATCCATTTACTCTTTAGGATTCATCATCTCTCTCCAAGGTCTCCAGGAACTAATCTCCCACTGATGATCAAACCTTTCATTTGAAATGTTTTTCCTTCCTTGATTTTAAAAAACTTTGACTGTGTTTTTATTCTCTCCAAATGATCCTTCTCATTCTACCTGACAGTGTTTAAATGTATGGGTTTGGGAGCCAGACAGACTTAGATTAAATTCTTCTTCCCTTTATATTCTACCTGTGAGAGTTTGAGACGGGTAACTGAATCTTAGTCTCAATTTTCCTGTGTGTAAAATACAGATAATAGTACCTACCTTGGCTGGAATAAATAAGGCAATACATGTAAATTACTTAGTACAGTGCCATGAAGACAAGCCCTTCAAGATATCAGCTGCGTGTATTCTATAAACACAGGGTATCTGCCCAACCTGTCTCAGAGAACTTGTCAAGACGTCTATACTTACGTAGCCAACATCTAAGTCACTAGCTTGAATGTGCTATGGAAATTTTAAACCCCTCATGCCCAAAATTGCTTTTATCCCTCTCTAGCTATTAAACCTTTCAGCCTTTCCTGTTCAAATAAAATAAAACCACCAATTCATAGTCACCTTGAAATTTTCTGCCTCCTTTGGTGATTGAGTAAATTTCATTCATTTCTCATTTATGAGGCAGCACAGCGTAGTGGTTAAAAGCAAGGACTGGAGGCTGGCTACTGTGTTCAAACACCACTTCTGTTCCTTACATGATGTAGAAGAGGGCAGGTAATTAAACTCTCTATTGCGTAATTTCCTCATCTGTAAAGTAGGAATATTATCAGTATCTTCCTCATAATCCCTACCTTGTATAATATTCAGTATTATATTGATGTTTATTAAATAAGATACAATTATCTTTTATTGATTCAAAGAGAGGAATCAAGAAACTGCAAAACTTCCATTAGGTAAAACATGGATATTTTTATTAGATTGTTCCTTCTTTGAATTCTCATTGCCATTACCATTGTCTGAGCTCACAACCCATCATAACCAGATGACAGGATGTGTTGCCCATCTGCCTTTCTGTGCTGATCTCCCTGATTCTAGCCCCTCCTCTGCTTTAATCCTTTGTTTCAGCAAGGTTCTCACTGCCAGATGAATCCTTAAAGAGGACACTTCCTTCATATTGTAATTTTATGGACCAACTGCATGGGAATTCTGGAACTCCCGTGGTTCTCGGACAACAGGAAATCCCCTTCACTTGCAGTGAAAACATCTGCTTCTCAGAGGGCATCTGCAAGCCTTATCCAACTGAAGCTCACCAAATTCACTATAATTTGCATGCATTTATTCTTGTTCGTTTCCCTGCCACATTCTGTTTTCAAATCTTACACATCTTTTCACAATCATTTCCTCCACAGGGTCTATTCAACCTGAATCCCTTTACCCTCAGTCTATACAATACCAGACAGTACACTGAAGAAGCAGCAATAGTCTCAGTATACAGGCACCCGGTTCTTACCTGTGACTGTCATTTACACGTTTTATATCTTGTTTGGTACCCAATGCACAATCTTAATATTGTGCACATGACAGATGAGAGAGAAGTGGTCATTTTATGGATGAATGATGATACTGACCTGGTATAATAATCTCAATTACTTTTTGTTTTATTTTCAATAGTGGATCACAGAATGGTTATATGATTTTTTTTGTCATATGGATGCATGTATGTAAATCAAGAGTTAAATATCTTAAATATATATTCCTTTTATTTCTTTATTTTATTTTGTTTTTTGGTGCTGGAGGAGAATGAACCCAGGAGCCTTTTACTTCTGAGTTACCTCCAGACCTCTTTATTGTTGTTTTGAGATGATCTTGCTAAGTTGCCAAAGCTGCCCTTGAACATGTGATTCTCCTACCTCAGCCTCCTGAGTCACTGGAATTACAGGCATGCACCACTGCCTGTAATGTATATTTCTATCTGTGTACAGAATCCTTTTCCATCATGTTCACCAAACTAATCACTACACAAAGCTTCGGTTAGGTATCTGAAATGTTTTGTACGAAAAATAAAAGCAATGCATACTTACTGCTATTAAAGTAAAACTCTCAAGCTCTTTATAGAAAAGAAGGAACTTGGGGAAAGGAAACTTCTTTTGGCAGGTAAGTTACCAGGCTTTTTCCCAGTGGTTCATTTTATGTCTAAAACAATACAGGCAAGTTCTATAAAGTGTGACATGCTATAAGAACAAAGTAAAAACCTCATTTGTATTGTGAATTGCATATTAGTTTGCTGGTCTAAGGACCTGAACACCTGAAGAAAAAAGCCCTAAAAGTCTAAAAAAGATGATCTTGTACAAGGAGTGAGTAAAACAGTGCTCATGACAAGAGGGTTGGGAAAGGAGATAAAGGGAGGTTGGGTAATGGACACCAAAATGCAATTAGATGGGAGGGAGCAGTTCCAGCATATTATAGCACAGTAGTGTGACAATAGTCTATAACATTTTATTACAAATTTCAAAATAACTAGAAGTGAAAAATCTGTCTGAAGACATGGAAATGCTAGTTACCTGATTACTACATTTTATATATATATGTATTCAATTATCACTGTGCCCAGTAATTAT